>VMOF01000220.1:67703638-67723638 GCA_011764245.1 Trialeurodes vaporariorum
TGTCCATAGGAAACTCGCTAATTCTTGGGGGCACCTAGGAAAGGAGGTAACAAGACAGGGCACGCACAAGGCGCAACAAAACGCGCATAGCCCCATTTTATCAGGCGCAATGATTGTTTCAAGTCAGTACTGAACTCTCTCCTGCCGGTTCTCTCCTTGATAAGAGACTCTCCGAGCGCATGCATGCCCCCCAGGAATCCCGGGAAATCCTGCGCTGAGAGGCAAACAGGGAAATCGTGTTGTACCCGCTTGCAAAGTGCAAATCACCGGAAGTGGAAGATACGTTCAGGTTGATGGTCAGCAGTCAACACTCAAGACACTGACTGGGAATAGCTCTTTGCGGCCACCAGAAAAAAACATGGTTGTCGGACAGGACACAAAAGGATTGGGAACTGCGAGGGAATTGGTTCCACTTATCCATTTAACCCTTTCAGACCTGGAGTCCATTCCAATGGGCATTTGAATAACATGTAGTCTTATGGGAAACAAAAAAATACAATATGCGCATCAATTTAGATGAGGAAACAGCCCTGAGATCAACAATGTTAGTCAAAAATCCGTTCCTGGAAAAAAGGATTTTCAGGTCTGAAAGGGTTAATCATTTCAGTGTCGATAGCTGAAAAAATTCCCGGTTGCCTTTACAAGAATGAGGTTCTCGCCAAATTTTGCTACATGTGATTGTAGAATGGGGCAGTTGCAAGGATCTGAAATGTCGTTTTTTTTATAAAGAAAATGATAGTACTTGATGAGCTGAGAAACAATGGTGCCTTTGGTTTTTTCCTAAGTGTCCCGGTTTTGGAGATACAAACGTGTAAAGCTTTAGAAAATCGTGTGCATAGTGACGTCACTACGCGGAATTCCCATTTAAAACAATGTATTTTGGGCCAAAATCTCATCTCCAGAACAACGGAACTTAATTAGAAACCAAAGGCATCTTTGTTCTCAGCTCATCAATTACTTTCATTTTCTAAATAAAAACCACAACATTTCAGACCCTTGCAACTGCCCCATAGAATCTTCCATAAAAAACCTGGAAAAACTACGATCCCTGGTAAAAATAATCAGCTAAATGTCATCATGCTAACTGTCAACATTTTGATTATTTTTACCAGGAATAAGTACACCTAAAAAATCAAAAAAATCACTCCTAGAATAGCGGTTAGGAATCTCTTGGGAATCCCGGTTAGGTAAGTACTAAATAGAATCGGGCTCTTGCAAACTTTTAACGCAGCAAGCAGCTATGACGGCAAAGTCGTTATGGCGGAGCTACGCAGGTATCGTGGGAGATTCCTATCTAATTTTAAACATGTTTCGATGTTTTCGTATAGAGAAAGTGACAGGTTTAGACAGGACTCTCTTATGACATCTGCGTGGCTCCATCATAACGAGCTTGCTGTTACAGTTGCTTGCTGCGTTAAAAGTTTACAAGAGCCCAATTCTGTTTAATACTTATACCTAACCGGGATACTTCGTATTGTTATGGAAATTCCGGTTAGGGTTACATTACAGGAATTCTATTTAGGTAAGTATGAAACAGAATTTTGTTACGGCTACAGGCATCAACAGAACATTTTTTTCAATAAAGTATAAAAAAGTAGCACCACAAATCCTAGAACTTTACCATAGTGAATCAACAACAATTTTTTTTTTTTTTTTCTTCATGTAGGTAATTTCGTGTGCATTTATTTCTTTGGAATTTCATAAGAGTACATGCTAACAGTATATGTTCCTATATAGATGGCTTTAGTGATGACGTCATCCGTTGGAAAAGTTCATTGGGGGCAATGGGGGCTAAAGTTTCCCTCGGATTTCTGATTTTTGGGTGTGGAGGGAGAGACGGGAATATTTTCAGTCAAACGCTCATCAGTGCAAGCCCCTACAAACAAATATCCTGCGTACGCCACTGCTCACATTAAATTGAAATTTTACCTCGACAATTAGCCAACCTCGCCGCAAGAGGCGCAAAAAAACCACGACATGTATACTCACTTTTAACCGCACGGGTGAATAAAGCAACATGGCCAAATGACGCCAATAAATGAGAAAAGTGCAGTAATGCTCACACTTGGAGATCTGACTAAACTCCTGCGAAACAGCCAGTTCCTTTGATTAGATAATAGATTAAAAGTTAAAAGGGGTGACTAAACTCGATGATTCACCTCGGTTGAAATTAATTAATCGCGTGGGATGTAATATAAACAGAGATTGAAACTGTGAATTACGACGTGATACCTATTATTAATATTACTATTATTATTATTTAATTACAGGAGACGCTTCTTCTGAAAGCGAGAATTTAACATTGGCGACAGAGCTACTTAGGTTATAGGTACACATCCTAGTATTAATAACCTTTGTCCGCGGACAACAGACAACGAGTAACATAAAACGCAACAGTTTTGGCAGTTTAAAATTCGAGACAAGTGACGAATTCTCGTGTAATCAAAGGAACCCTGCGACCCCCCTTCTGCTATAAAACATAATATGAATATTACATGTGCAGGTACTTGTTCAGTGGCGCACCCAGGATTTTTTTTGGGGGAATGGCTAAAAAAAACAAAGATTCTTGATCAATTTTTTTTTAGCATCACAAACTTCAGAGTGCGGCGTTAATTTATAGACCAGCCTGGAAATTTACTCTCGGTTCGGGGGGGGACTGTAGCCCCCCCCGGATGCTCCAGTTTCCCCTTGAGACCCCTCTATCGATTCAGCTAGGCAAATGGAGTCGATCGCCCTCAAGGATTTCCATATCTTATGCAACTGTGGCTCTTTCAATCATTGCAACTCATGACTCATCATATGGGCGAAAAGGCGATGTCTCCAAAACCCCCCTTGAGACCCCTCTATCGATTCAGCTTGGCAAATGGAGTCGATCGCCCTCAAGGGTTTCCATATCTTTTACAACAGTGGCTCTTTCACTCTTTGCAACTCATGACTCATCATATGGGCGAAAAGGCGATGTCTCCAAAACCCCCCTTGAGACCCCTCTATCGATTCAGCTTGGCAAATGGAGTCGATCGCCCTCAAGGGTTTCCATATCTTTTATACCAGTGGCTCTTTCACTCTTTGCAACTCATGACTCATCATATGGGCGAAAAGGCGATGTCTCCAAAACCCCCCTTGAGACCCCTCTATTGATTCAGCTTGGCAAATGGAGTCGATCGCCCTCAAGGGTTTCCATATCTTTTACAACTGTGGCTCTTTCACTCTTTGCAACTCATGACTCATCATATGGGCGAAAAGGCGATGTCTCCAAAACGCCCCTTGAGACCCCTCTATCGATTCAGCTTGGCAAATGGAGTCGATCACCCTCAAGGGTTTCCATATCTTTTACAACTGTGGCTCTTTCACTCTTTGCAACTCATGACTCATCATATGGGCGAAAAGGCGATGTCTCCAAAACCCCCCTTGAGACCCCTCTATCGATTCAGCTTTGCAAATGGAGTCGATCGCCCTCAAGGGTTTCCATATCTTTTACAACAGTGGCTCTTTCACTCATTGCAACTCATGACTCATCATATGGGCGAAAAGGCGATGTCTCCAAAACCCCCCTTGAGACCCCTCTATCGATTCAGCTTGGCAAATGGAGTCGATCGCCCTCAAGGGTTTCCATATCTTTTACAACAGTGGCTCTTTCACTCTTTGCAACTCATGACTCATCATATGGGCGAAAAGGCGATGTCTCCAAAACCCCCCTTGAGACCCCTCTATCGATTCAGCTAGGCAAATGGAGTCGATCGCCCTCAAGGATTTCCATATCTTATGCAACTGTGGCTCTTTCAATCATTGCAACTCATGACTCATCATATGGGCGAAAAGGCGATGTCTCCAAAACCCCCCTTGAGACCCCTCTATCGATTCAGCTTGGCAAATGGAGTCGATCGCCCTCAAGGGTTTCCAAATCTTTTACAACTGTGGCTCTTTCACTCTTTGCAACTCATGACTCATCATATGGGCGAAAAGGCGATGTCTCCAAAACCCCCCTTGAGACCCCTCTATCGATTCAGTTTGGCAAATGGAGTCGATCGCCCTCAAAGGTTTCCATATCTTTTACAACAGTGGCTCTTTCACTCTTTGCAACTCATGACTCATCATATGGGCGAAAAGGCGATGTCTCCAAAACCCCCCTTGAGACCCCTCTATCGATTCAGCTTGACAAATGGAGTCGATCGCCCTCAAGGATTTCCATATCTTTTGCAACTGTGGCTCTTTCACTCTTTGCAACTCATGGCTCATCATATTGGCAAAAAGGCGATGTCTCCAAAACCCTCCTTGCAAAGGTGCACCCAGAATTTTTTTTGGGGGGGGTGGGGGGGGGGCTAAAAAAGTCAAAGCTTCTTGATCAATTTTTCCAGCATCACAAAATTCAAAATTCAGAGTGCGGCGTTTATTTCCAGATCAGCACTCTCGGGTATGGGGGGAGCGGAGGGCTTTAGCCCGATAGCCCCCCCTCCCCTGGGTGTGCCACTGTACTTACTTGTTTACACGTTTGTAAAACTGTAGAATTCCGAATCAACCAAACATCTTTATCTCTATCCGTTTAGCGTTGGTTAAAATCTAACAGAACCGAAATTCAAAGAACCGCATCTTGATACATGTCATCTCATTCACAATCTGAGTTCTGTCAGACATCCGGGTTTCTTAGACGGAACCCATATAGAAGCCTCACATCACCCGGACACCACGCGTGTTCGACTCTTCGTGTCGGGGTGGTCCCTATTCCACGTTGGCGGTTCCAACTGAGCCCCCCCCACCCCACCCCCTGACCCCCTGCCCTCTCAAAAAAGGAGACTTGGTTTTCTGTCCCCGAAAGAAAAAGAAAAAAAATAAAATAAAACCCTGGATCTTAATTGTAGTCGAGGCTGGACCACACGCTCCGGAGAGCTGAACGTTATTGTTTTTGTAACTAAGACGATGGACCCACAAATCCAGACACATGCTCTCGGTTTTACGTCTTCCCATCTTCCAATGCAGTGAGGCGGAGAGCGGAACAGTGAGACGGTTCTATGTTTTTGTCTCGCCGCACTGTGGTCTGAGATCGAAAAAAAGTGGACAAAAATCAGTGATAAAATGTCATCAAAAATCGTTGTTTTCCACCTTTCGAAATCAATGTAAAACCTTCCAGAGACATTTCTAGGTTAGAGTGACTTGTTTGAAGTGTTCTCTGTGATTAAAATTGGTCTTGAAAGCTTAAAAATGATAAATTCAAGAAAAATTTAGTCTACGATTTTTGGCCACTTTTTGAAGATCTCAGACCTTAGTGCGCCGGGGTGCGCCTACGACTGACTGGAGTCTCTGACTCTCTGAACTAAAGGCTTGGCTTCCGAATTGAGGAGACATGACATAAGGACTGAGGAGCCTAAGTCCGTTGTCACAGTCGTGTGTCCTTAAAAAAGTGAACGTGATTCAAACAATAAATTGGTCCAAATTTGTCGTCTCCTTTGTTAAGACGTTGGCTCCCGCTGCTTCATCTATATCTATACACCTGCATGCGGGCACACCTCACTTTCACACCAGCGCATCGCAATATTAAGACTCTCTATGTCTCTATCTCTCTCTAAAATCTATCACATCATACAACCACACCGACGAGTCGCGTGGCGTGGCGTGGCTTGGCGTGGCGTGAGAAGTTAAGAACGCGTACGCTGGATCAATTTGATTCTTTGTAGTCATCGGTCAGCAGCAGAGCTTCCGTTAATTGCGTATAATGGGTCTGTTGCAAACATTTGCTATAGCACTATATGTAGAGTGTTCAATCTCATGTAAAATCGCGTGAAAAGTAAGTCTATTGGTGGCATCAGAAAGTCATGAAATGCTATAATAAACTCACAAGAGACGTTTAATGAAATCCAAGATGGCGGTAAAATATCGAGCAACCTGTATGCATGCACCACGAACATCCAAGGATAGCCAACCTCACAATATCGATCACACCCAATCACAACGTAAATAAACACATAACCTCTGAAGGCGCACGGTTGTCAACGTTGCCAATCCTTGGATGTTAAAGGTGCATGCATACAGATTGCTCGATATTTTACCGCCATCTTGGATTTCATTAAACGTCTCTTGTGAGTTTATTTTCGCACTTCATGACTTTCTGATGCCACCAATGGACTTTTCGGGCGATTTTACATATAATTCAACACTCTTTATCGTTGTAGCAAAAGTTTGCAACAAACCCATTAATGACATGTTGCAATTCACCGATGATTCCACCGATTGAGAAAAGATTAAACGTTTCAATTCGGTGTATGACTGCATGGCAAGAAAATACTCTGATCTGTAATCTTTTCTCAATCGGATGCAATCGCCGTTTCATTTTTAAAATACCCGCAAGTGTTTTTAAAGTCATTGACGACTCCACCGGTTGAGAAAAGATTGCAAATGAGAGTATATTCCCATGCATTGCAGTCATGCACTGAAGAGAACTGTGTAATGTTTTCTCAACCGGTGGAATCATCGGTGAATTGAAAAATACGCAAAACGGCAGCTCTGGTCAGCTGTGGCAGCTCATGCGATTTGGCAGCAACGTTTTCCCTCCATTTGAATCTAAATAAAATAATCGACTGTCGGTGAAGCGCCGCTTTACTATCAAATCGATTATTTTCAATGAAATCAAATGGAGGGAACATATTTTAGTCAAATGTCAAATAATTTTTCCTTATGAACTCAGGTAAAACAATCGATTCTTCATGACCTGCATTAAGAGATTCGACTGTTTTACATTCGTTTAAATAAGGTTAGCTATAGACGTATTTTTTGTGTATATATATATAAATACACTTAAGCGAGATCACGTAAGATCATTATGGGGGACAATTGTACAGTCAATTGGTTTCACATCGCGCTGATAAAGGATCACATTTTTTAATTTAAAAAAAAAAGAAGAAAAAAGAACGACACTTGACAAAAACAAAATACTTGTAGCCAAGCTCTCTTATTCTTGACTTTCAAGCAGTTTCGCCAATCTTGAAACTCAAAAGTCAAGCAGTTTCAGACAGACGTCAATAGGCATCAGAAGCATTTGTAAATAGAGTGAAAGTTATCACCATGAGCATTACATTTGGATTCACTGAATGACGGAGGCACTGTTCCCACTGTTGCCTTATTCATAATTAACTCATTAATCTATAAAATTATGGCTTGAATGCATGGATAGAAAATGAAAATAATATCCATATCTGATGGAACTGTCTGATGTAATGTAGAATATGCAAGTTCCGTGTCGCTTTATGGCTGTGGCCCGGAATTTTCATCTGAAGATGCTCGGACCGTTGATGTTCGGTAATGAAAATTCGGAGCTCGTCATCGTATACAGTAATATACAAATACTTGACTTTTTGACAATAAAGTATTTGAACTCAAACATGTCATGACTTAAGACCTATTGACCTATAGTCATTTCTTACAAAAATTCTAGTGAGAGGTTGATCTTTGCATTGGACCCAAGTACAACAACGGCCCAAAAATTGTAAACAAATGTGCAAAAAACGCATGCAATGGTGGTGCCCCACGTCTCACTTGTCTTATAAGATGATTTCAGGGTCACTTAGTTCGAGCCATGGACACCACATCGCCCTGCTCAAGAAGTCAACAGTTTTTGGCTGAAATTGACGACTTTGAGCTAAACGCACACATTTGAGGAACGTCAGCAGCAGTGATGGACAAAAAGAATTGTTTGAATAACCATGAATAATTAACTAAAATTATTCACATTATTCTCATGTTATTCCTATTAGTAAATCAAATTTTTAACTTTACCAGTCATTCATCTTATGACCGATGGATATTCTGGTAGTGTCAAAACTTCGATTTACTAATTGGAATAACATGAGAATAATGTGAATAATTTTAGTTAATTATTCATGGTTATTCAAACAATTATTTTTGCCCATCACTGGTCAGCAGTGTCAGCTCTTGCGATGCTTACTTCTGGTAGATACCCTGAAAGTTTCAAACTGAAACATTTAAAAATAAAGCCGGAAATGATGAAATACAAAAATTCCCATACATAAGCTTCAATGAGTGCGAGTGAGGCAGATGGACAGATAATCACTCGCACTCCCTCTCACTCACTAAGCTTATGACGAAATGAATTTCATTATTTATGGTTTTCATTCTAAACCACTTTTGCTCATTTTGGGCTCAGCAAATTCATAATAAAATTTTGCAGGTGCTGTAGATCTTTGATTTTGTGTTTTTTCTTTTGGTTTCAATTTGAAATGCCAAAAACACGACTTTTCCGAAAAGCGACAAGTGGCGCTATCTATCGGATTAAAATCTGGAAGAATTTCGCCTGGAATCATCTCAAGCTCAAGTCCTTATCTTTTTGTATTGTTTTGCTAGCTATTTCTCATTACATCAGTGGCGCACGTAGGAGTATTTGACCCGAAAACCTGGCCAAAAACGGAAAATTGAAAAGTCGTCCAAAAAACAAACTATTGATGGTTTTTGAGAGGTAAGTAACCGCTCTATTGCGTAATAGATGCGTCGGAACAACTACGTTTATCTCCTGTTTAGGGGACAACATGGAACTGAGCGCTCGACGCACCTGCGGTTGTTCACCACTCGAAGCGCTGTTAATAATCAGTCAACATTTTCCATCGAGGACAAGCGTTGGTGCATCCAAACATTTCAGAGATTATGGACGTTGTTTTAGATGGTATGTGCTTCATTTTGATGGCAACAATTTCTTTTTCCGTGCATTTTTGACCCTTTTACATCTAATTTAAAATGGACATGAAAAAAATCTCTAATTTTAGGCACTATCTTTTTAAAAAAAGGCAATTTTGAATACGTTCCGGGCAAAACCGGGCACAACCAAAACAAGGGGGTTAAAGTAGACCCTTTTAGGCAACTGCTCCAACAGTCAAAAATTGCAAGAAATTGCCCCTTTTTTTTAAAAACCATTTTGAAGTCAAGCCTTTTTTATGAAATAAGCGTCAATAACTCAGCAAAAGAATGAGCTATCGACCTTTGGTTTGAGCCAAAATTCTTAATTTTTTACGCCTTTTCCAACCATAAACCGTGCAATAGGAGTTTTGAGTTTAAATTGGAAAATTAACCAAAATCGATTTTCAAATATTCAAGAACACGCAAATATTTTTGGCCAGGTTTTTGAGGTAAATACTCCTACGTGTGGCGGCTCGTGCAATGTGGCAACAACGTAATCCCTCCATTTAAACCTATGTTAAACAATCGATTTTCAGGAGGTGCAATGCACCCCCAAGTTATCGATACTTTTGCATAGGTTTAAATGGCAAAACAGCATAGTTGCCAAATTGCACGAGCCACCACTGCATTACATTATACACTTCCGTCCTCTACATCGGATTCAATGGAGCTCTTGCACGGTTTTGCTGCAGGCAAATGGAGAATCAATTACAATTTAAAATGCTGCGAAAATATCGATGAGACCATTAAAAAAGTCTAAAACTCACTACTTGCAGAGAAAACTTAACTTGAAATTTCGGGTGAACCCTTGCATGTATGCACCAACCTCGGATTCGGACCCCAAACAAACGAACATAACCTACGAATTTGAACAATGAGATTAATGCATTTCCTTTCAAAAAGTAAATTTGAAGGAATTAAAGGTCCATTTATACACGTTTTGTCTCTAGGAACACGTTGATACAGATAACTCCAGAAAAGTTCTACGTGCTTAGTAAACGAGGAAGACGGCACTTAATTTCATGTCCTGTTATTTTGTTTGGGGTTCGAATCCACGGTTGGTGCATACATGCAAGGGTGGCCCGAAATTTCAAGTTAAGTTTTCTCTGCGAGGAGACAGTTTTAGATTTTTTTTAATGGTCTCATCGTTATTTTCGCAGCATTTTACATCAGAATTGATAGGTTATTTATCTACAACAAAACTTTGCAAGAGCTCCATTATTATATTAATCGGGGGGGGGCAAATGGTCCATACATGGCTATAAGGTCAATAACCAATTCCCTACACAGAGTATGAATATGTATGGATATCGTATGGGTATATACGAGTTGCTATCCTTACAAATCCATACATTTGCATCGAACTGCGTCAGCCTTACTCAGAGTATTATCACAGAATAATACAATCAGAACGGAAACGCCCATAAGAGCCAATGGAAGCAGGTTTGGAATTTAACGGCACCAATTGGCAACGCTGTGGTCCTATATCCCAACATGGCGGACGAGTGTGATTTGTGTTGAAACTCATTTATGCTGTAAATTCTGGAAAGAAATCTTAAGTTTCCGGCCTCACCTTTATTCTAATGGCATTTCAGAATGAAAATTTCGCGGATCATGTCCTATATTTTTTTTTTCGCGCGCGAATCCAGATGTGAACATCCTATATCCGAACATGGCGGACGTGAAAAGAATTTGTTCCAAAATCCGACAGAGTTTCCGTTCTGATTGTATTATTCTGTGATACAGGGACTCCATATCTCCCTAGATGGTTCAAACTCATACTGTAAGACGAGAACCTTTGGAGATTTGGCAACGATGAGCCAAGTTCGGTCACGATAATTAAGTTGTGTACTTACGAAGCCAAACAACTTGGGTAAGTAATCGGGAGGTAGAAGAGATCTGAGAAGGTGCGAGGGTGAGTGGTGCGAAAAATATCGGCAATGTTGCCAGATGTGCGACTTTAAACCATATGTTTCCCATTAGAAATCAACATCAAATATACGATACAGTAATTAACCTTAAATCAGGCAACGCTGGTTACCGTCGAGATATGCCTACTTGAGTTGATGTCGATGTCGCCCGCGGCTGCCTGGTCTTCGGCTTAAAGTGTCGGATGGGAGAGGCACTAGAGGCAGGCGTGGTAGACGGATTTTCCCTAGCCAGTGTTGCCAGACCAAGGAGAAAACATAAAATAATGTGAAAATGTGAAAATATATGTTTCACCCCCAGTCTCCCACCCTCCTGACATTGAGTAATTGAAGATGTCTTCAGAAAAATAAAATAAACTGTAGGAATTACCCCATAAACACTTTGTCTAATCAAAACTATTTTATTCCGGGGGAACACCCTGACCCCCCTTTATCACTCTGGGGGGGGACCCCCAGACCAGATTTCCCTATAATATTCCAGGAGAGCCCCCATTTAAGGGTTAATGGGTCTGTTGCATACTTTTGCTACAACAATATAGAACCTTGTTTCTTCGGTAAAATTCGGCGAAAATAACGATGCGCACATTAAACACGTTCAAAATCCACTCATTAACTCACGAAATCACTTCAATTTCAAACAGCCCGCGCTACACTAGACACTATTTGCACCGGTATACTACTACATAGACGGAACCGCCGTGCATAAGTAAACAACATCGTTACTACAAAATGATGGAATTTCTTTTTTAATACCTGAAATATACGCTGCATTTGCTGCCTGGTCTTTTCGGTTCATCAAAGATTACAAAATAATATAAGAAATGTACGCACCTAAACGAAACATTCCAATGTTTGTAAGTTATGTTCATGTTTACATAAACGAGATGGTTCCATCTATGTAGTTATAAGTCGGTGATATAGTTTCTAGTGTAGCGCGGGTTGTTTGAAATGGAAGGTATTTTCTGAGTTAATGAGTGGATTTTGAAAGTTTTTAATGTGCGCATCGTTATTTTCGCCAAATTTTACGTTAGAAACAATGAGTTATATTGATGTACCAAAGAACGCAACAGACCCATCGAAGATTTCTTCAGAAAAATAAAATAAACTGTAGGAATTACCCCATAAACACTTTATCTTATCAAAACTTTTTTATCCTGGGGGGACACCCTGACCCCCCTTTATCACTCTGGGGGGGGACCCCCAGACCAGACTTCCTTATAATATTCTAGGAGAGCCCCCCTTTAAGGGTTAATTTTACAGTAGGCTGGTTGCAGAATGTTTTTACAAAGTTTCATCAAAATTCTTCAACGGTTGTATTTGAAACATTCCATTTTTGCCTTACGTTCACGTGTCCATCACCCAATCGGAAATTTACCTTGGCATAATATTGTATAAAGATTGTCCAAGGTTGGGGAATGGTTACCAACGAAAGATTTGCTTATCAATATTGCCATATGGTTGCCGCAATATTGTCACATTAATCTTTGGAAACTAATATTGTTACAATCTTATCATGGTATGCGAAGAGAAAACTTGACACTCAAATATTTATATAATATTGTAGAAATATTGGTGAGGAAAGGTTGTAACCGGAATATTGACGTAATATTGTTATTCAAAGATTGGTTCAAGATTGTCTCTTTGATATTGATGCAATATTGTCAACCGAAGCTTTCTACAAGATTGGAAAAATAATTTTGCTACAATGTTGTCACAATAAGGTTTGAAAATTAATATTGATGCAATCTTGTCAAACGAAGCTTTCTACAAGATTGGAAAAATAATTTTGCTACAATGTTGTCACAATAAGGTTTGAAAATTAATATTGATGCAATCTTGTCAACCGAAGCTTTCTACAAGATTGGAAAAATAATTTTGTTACAATATTGTCACAATAAGGTTTGAAAATTAATATTGAGACAATCTTGTCAACCGAAGCTTTCTACAAGATTGGAAAAATAATTTTGTTACAATTTAGTACCTCCAATTTTCATGCAGAAATCTTCCATAGGAAGCGAGAAATCCTAAAATTAGTGTTGGGGTCCAGGAGATCCCACGCGACCATCCGCGGGTGGGACGAGGCGCGACTAACGGCGGGTTAAGTAGGAATTATTCGCGGAGTTCCTACGCGAGCGGTCGTAGCTCAACGGGTAAACACTTGTCTGCCACCGAAGCGGCCCAGGTTCAATCCTAACCATCTCCAGGTAATATTTGTAAATGTTCTCTGTCTATGAATTTCCGTGCATGTGTATAATGTCCACGTCGAATGTCAAATAATTAATTGTGCAATATAATGTCTCCAATATGTGTAATAAGATTCCAGAGTATGTGGTAATCAAAGGCAAGTACCAACGAATTAGTTCCAAAATTCGTACGTAGAGCGCGCAACCTTTTCCTTTGTTCATTTCTTTCTACAAGCTTACTGGAATCTTATTTCGACAACCTTGTAGTAATCTTCCCGACTCAACCTTACTGAAATCTTATTTAGACAACCTTTCAGCAATCTTGCCGTTGGTTTCAAAAAATTGTGAACATAGTGATCTTAATACAATATTAATACAAGATTGTGACAAGATTGAATCTCTAAGATTGTGCCAATGAAATGACAAGATTGTGACAATGTGATTTTTCCGATTGGGTGATTGTAATTGAAACCTTTTATCATCCATAACTCACCTAGAATTTCAAATTTTGAAGAAAAAAAAAAAAAAAAAAAAAAAAAAAAAAAAAACGCTGGGAAATGGCAAAAGCAACTTCTCTGCAAAATTTTGATGCATAAATGAACGATTGGCTCAAAATTTATGCTGGGATGCAGACAGACATCTGCCCCATAGCCGTAGCCAGGAAACTGTCTATCTCTCTTTCTTAGCCCATTTAAATGCATGTGTTAGAAAAGGACAGAAAGAGGAGCTGAAGTCACGTGACAGTCCCTATATACATCCTTTTCTAACACATGCGTTTAAATGGGCTAAGAGAGAGATAGACAGTATCCTAGCTACGGCTATGATCTGCGCCATCGCAATACTTTCTCAATTTTTAACTTTGCTAGTAGAGAGAAAGTAATGAACAGTGGGGAATACCCTACGCTTACTTTTTCACACCATTTTCTCTGGGGGAGATCCCCAGACCACCCTTTGAAAATCTGGGAAAGACCCCCGGAACTCCTTTAAAATTCTGGAGATGGGACTTCATACCTCCTTTAAAATTCTGGAGGTGGGACTTCATACCCCCTTTAAAATTCTGGGGGCCCTTTCCCCCTCTCTAACAACTTAAAAGGTTCCATAGCCAACTTAAAAGTTAGAATTTCAAAAAGCGGAGAGTAATCCCTCTGAGGAATCTAAAGGGCAACTTTCCTGCAAAATCTGGATGCATACGGGTCAATGGCTCAAAAATTATGTGAGTATCGGACTTACGGATTGATTGACAGGCGGACAGACACCACAGCTTTTTTTTTTTTTTTTTTTTTTTGCATAAAACTCTGTAAATCTGAAAGGGTTCGGAAATAATGAAATTCGATGAAAGGATGTTCTTTTGGATAGTAGTATACATGATAAGAAGCCATTAATTTGTATAAATCATGATTGATTTTGTCGTGAAACCAGGTATTGAAACAAAAATACCTTGAAGATCCCTGCACCATCGCAATCTTTCTCAATTTTTCTAACTTTGTTAGAGTGAGAAAATAAAAACACCAAAACACGTATTATGCAACGTTATCAAGGGACTTTTCGATGCTTGCAATCCTTCACGCAAATTTTCAAGCAATGGGGCAGTTGCAAGTGGATGAATTTTGTGTTTTTTATAAAAAAAAAAAAAAAAAAAAAAAATGAACGTTATGAGCTGCGAACAATGACGCCTTTGGTTTTTTTCCAAGTGTCTCGGTTTTGGAGATACACAGGCGTAAAGTTGTAAGAAATCGTGAGCGTAGTGACGTCACTACGTGGAATTCCCATATTTAAAACAATATATTTTCGGTCAAAATCTCATGTTCTCAGCTCACCAAGTACTTTCATTTTCTTTATAAAAAACACAACATTTCAGACCTTTGCAACTGCCCCATTTTACGTAAGAATAAACCCTCCATAACGCGCTGTAGTGGACGTTTGCAACAGACCTATAATAATCAAAGTGTCATTGTGTGTTTCTGTGTTTTCGGATTTATAGTTAAATTTTGTTTTGTTTTTTTTCCACCTGAGAAAAAAAAAAAAAAAAAAAAAAACAAACAAAAACAAAAATGTAGTAGTTCTAAGGGTCTGGAACGTAGTGTTTTTTATAAAGAAAATGAATTTACTTAATGAGCTGAGAACGAAAGTGCCATTCGGTTTCTTCTCAAGTGTCCCGGTTTCGAAGATACATGTTACTTGGGCATGTATATTTGTGCAAAGTTTCAAATAATCGTGTGATTTGTGACGTCGAAACGCGGAATTCCCATTTGCAACAACAAATTTTAGGTAAAAATGACATCTCTGGAGCTATATGGCAATGATGGCATTTGATTTGGATCGGCTCAACCAAAGTCTTTTGCGTGCCACTTTTCTACCAAAGGTTTTTTTCAGCGCCACCAAGAAGGTTTTTCTTTTTCTTTTTTTTCCTGTGGAAATCGATACTTCTGCAATCTGCATACCTAAGTTTAAATAGACGCATGGTTTCCAAATGGGGAATTTGCAAGGGTCTGAAAGTTTGCGGTTTTTGCATAGGAAATGATAGAACTTGATGAGCTCAGAACAATCGTGCTTATGGGTTTTTTTAAGTGTCCCAGTTTTGGAGATACTCACGTGTAAAGCTGCAAAAAATCGTTTGCGTATTGACGTCACTACGCGGAATTCCCATTTAAAACAATGTAATGAGTCTGTTGCAAACTTTTGCTACAACGATTACGAGTGTCTAATCTAATGTAAAATCGCCTGAAAAGTCCATTGGTGGCATCAGAAAGTTATAAAATGCAATGATAAACTCACAAGAGGCGTTTAATGAAATCCAAGATGGCGGAGAAATATCGAGCAATTTGTATGTATGCACCACGAACATCCAAGGATAGCCAACCTCACAATATCGATCACAACCAATCACAACGTAAACAAACACATATCCTACCTCCAGTGAGGTTGTCAAAGTTGGCTGTCCTTGGATGTTCGTGGTGCATGCAGACACATTGCTCGATATTTCTCCGCCATCTTGGATTTCATTAAACGCCTCTTGTGAGTTTATTATTGCATTTTATGACTTTCTGATGCCACCAATGGAATTTTCAGGCGATTTTACATTAGATTAAACTCTCTTAATCGTTGTAGCAAAAGTTTGCCCCATTTGGGCCAAAAACCTCATCTCCGGAACAGTGGCGTACCGTACTGTAGTTGCGCCCTCCCGCGAGTTAGAATTTGGCGCCCCCTATACCACCAACACCCCCTCACCCCTAATCCACCCCCAATAATCTTCTCCCACCCCTCCCCCGCCGCTTTACAACCCTCCTCACCCCTCCCCTACCCCCTTCACCGTTGACCTGCTATTCAGCAATAACTGACGATAATCTGAATCCTTGACCATAATGGAGCTGTTGCAAACTTTTGCTACAGGCTTATTAACAGTTGAATATGGGGTAATACCCTGTAAAAATAACGATTAGCGCACTAAAAAATCACGAAATCCACTCCTAAACTCACAAAATGCTTTTAAATGCGAGACCGTAATGGCGGTCGCTGGCCGCGGTTTTCTTATGGCAATTGTATGCTTCTTCTTCTTCTTGTGTGGTGTTGCGAGAACACCTCGTGTAGATGGCGCTGATTGAAGATAGGGAACCCCAATGAAAACCGCGGCCCGCGACCGCCATTACGGTCTCGCGTTTAAAAGCATTTTGTGAGTTAAGGAGTGGATTTCGTGATTTTTTAGTGCGCTAATCGTTATTTTTACAGGGTATTACCCCATAATCAACTATTAATAAGCCTGTAGCAAAAGTTTGCAACAGCTCCATTTTTCTGTTTTTTCTCTTCCTCAACGTTTTTTTTTTTTTTTTTTTTTTTTTTTTTTTTTTTTTTTTTTTTTTTTTAAATATGAATATTCCATAAATTTTTCTTGGTGAAATTGCGCCCCTTAAGACGTTGCGCCCCCCCCCCGCAGTTGCTGCTTCGCTACCCCCTAGTTACGCCACTGCTCCGGAACAATGGGACAGTTAGAAACCAAAGGCATCTTTGCTCTTAGCTCACCAAGTACTTTTATTTTCTTCATATAAAAAACACATACCTTTTCAGACCATTGCAACTGCCCCATTGCCGGAGCCATCACTGATCGAATACATACAAATAACAGCTATGAACGCGTTAACGACAATGAACCGTTTTGTTGATTCTATCGAATTGGCAAAATATATCTACGAAACTGAATCGAATGTACCGATTGATGACCCATTTTTCTCAAGTCTCCAACAAGGGTAAATTAACGGTGGCATTTGGCAACACCGTCTTTGACAAGAGTCAAGTAGCGAGAGTTTTATAAGTTAAAGGATAAGTTAAAGTGCGATCATTTCACGTGCAAAGTATTTAAAGCAAACGAACGCCCCAATGATTAGTTTTATTTTTGTTCGCATTGCTCTCATCTCATACACACTGATTCTCACTCTCTCTCTCTCTCTCTCTCTCTTTACCTATTTATCTTTCTCTCTGCCAGCTCTCTCGTAATTAAGTTTTTTTTTTTTTTTTTTTTTTTTAAGCACAAGAGCACACTCGAGTTACGTGTACCGCGGTGGAGAGCTGCGGAGACTTGAAGAGTGTTTTAAATCGACTCACACTTAAAACTCGTGCTCCCAGCAAATTGCACACGACACAAACACAATCCTCTGGCAAAACACTCGAATCGTCACTTTTCGCGTGCGCAGATTCAGCGCTCGCAGCTCAATTAGATCTACTTGGATCTCTGCTCTATTTGCAGAGTCTCTCAAATACTTGGAAATTCTCGTGGTGAAAGATACATTCAGTTTTTCAGGAAAAGCCGAAAATGGTTAAGTAAGTACTTGGCGGAACGGTGTACATTTTAACATTTATAAGTTGGCAAATTAATTGTTTGATCTAGTCGGAACCTGAAATCCAAATTGATATACACTACGTGACCATAGATTAGCGGTTCCCAACCGGTGGTCCACGGACAGAGTTTTTTGGTGGTCCGCGAAGACCTTTCCAAATTGTTCCCGTTTTTTTCGCTCGAAAAAGGCAGCGTTCAATTTGTGACTAATATTTTTTTTTTGTAGCAGGAAAAATAAAATTTTGTCGTTGATTGGGAAGTAAGTTATCATTTGAACGAGTCATAACCTAAATTTTTTTAAGTTTATAAAATTCCTCCTTCGAAGTTTTCGTGTTTTTCGTTTTTTTTTTTTTTAATTCAAAATTAATTTCAAAATTGAAAGTTTTCAAGTATTGTTTTTGTTTTTGTTCAATTATCTCAGTGGTTCCCAACCAATAGCTGTATTTAAAAAAAAAAAAAAAAAAAAAAAAAACAAAATCTTTTAAATCTGAAAATGCTTCAGTGGCTAAACCTCCTGCCTTTATTTCCCCCTCCATTGTCCAAAAAAAAAAAAAGGTCATTGATTTTTCATTTTTTCAAGTGGTGGTCCGCGACTTCCACCGATTGTGCGATTGGTGGTCCGCGACCAAAAAAGGTTGGGAACCGCTGCCACAGATCAAGGTTATTGAGTAACAAGGTATGCTCATCTGACTTCGCGCCACAAATTCAGTGGCACGCAGTTCAAAATCACTGCAGCCAAGATGGCTTTCATGAGCAGAAAACATTATGCTGCTCTTTGCTTTCCTGCAGCCTGCAGGGTAGCCCCAAGGTTATAGATTAAAGAGGTCTGCTCATCTGCCTTCGCGCCACAAATTCAATGGCGCGAAGTTCAAAATCACTGCAGGCAAGATGGCCGACAAAAGCAGAAAACGTATACTCTTTGCAGAAAACATTGGGTTGTTTTCTGCTTTCCTGCAGATGGCAGCCTAATGTTTTCTGCAAAGAATATACGTTTTCTGCTTTTGTCGGCCATATTGCCTGCAGTGATTTTGAATTGCGCGCCACCGAATTTTTGGCGCGAAGTCAGATGAGCATACCTCTTTAATCTATAACCTTGGGGTAGCCCAATGTTTTCTGCTTTTGTCGGTCATCTTGGCTGCCGTGATTTTGAACTGCGCGCCGCTGCATTTAAGGCGCGAAGTCAGATGAGCATACCTTGTTAAACTATAACCTTGATCATGGGTTAGGTTTGGAAAGATTAGGGATTTTTACGTCTTAACGACACAGTGTGTCCGGCTATCATGAACGTACAACCAGGTTTTCTCATCGCATAAGATACCTCTCTTTCTCACCTCTTCCGCGATGTTTCCCAAAGTATTTTGACCCGCTGATTTCAAATTCGGTCTTAGTTTTTACTCAAAACTCATACTTTTTCCAGAATTTCGAATTTTTTGCTAAGCAGACGTAATTTAAATTCTAGGTCAGTTTAATGAAAACTGATAGCATTCTGCATTTCTGAAATTAGCGTCTCAAAATATGTAAGATAGCGATGATGAAGTGAAATTGTAGGCGTAGAATTATTCTAAGACACTAAAAATTAGTAAAATTAACACTGATGGTAGGTGACTGTAGGTGTAGCGGACACATTACGTCGTTTTTGATTCTTACTTAAGATTATAAGTAAGTATATATAATTATAGGTAAGGTTCGGTTAGGTTAGGTTAGGTTGTAAGGAAAAAAACTATGTATCAACATATAAATGAACATTTTCTTGAATCAACTTGAATCAATTACCTCCCCCCCCCCGCCCCCTCCACACGCAACACCCATGATAAGAGGTATACTGTTGATTCGCAAGGGGTTCGTGTATGACCAGATCACTTGACACTCGCCTTGAACCATACTAAATAATTGTCTTCCTCTTAGCCGCAGGGCTGCCGTTTTGCGTATAATCAATGCTATTTTTCAATTCACCGATGATTCCACCGGTTGAGAAAAGATTACACAGTTCAGTTCAGTGTATACTGTAATGAACTAAAATACTCGCATCTGTAATCTTTCCTTAATAGGTGGAAACTCCGTTGATTAATTAAAATATCCGCAAGTTTTTTAAAGTCATCGACGACTCCACCGGTTGAGAAAATATTACAGATGCGAGTATTTTAGTTCATTACAGTAATACACTGAACTGAACTGTGTAATCTTTTCTCAACCGGTGGAATCATCGGTGAATTGAAAAATAGCATTGATTATACGCAAAACGGCAGCCCTGCTTAGCCGTAAGTTAATCCATCACTATAATGTAGTGTGCTATGTGGCAACGTTGTATTGTGCTTATATTTAAACCCATGTATAAGGTTGAATGCGAGGGTGTTCACCGAACACCCGATAGTTCGATCTTTTTCA
>VMOF01000220.1:67728638-67843970 GCA_011764245.1 Trialeurodes vaporariorum
TCAGCTATTAAGTATGGTAAACACTAATTGATGGTAAAACGTACCAAAAAGTTAACTTAATTTACCATAATATACGTTGCATTTACCATTTACTTGAGAGCTGACTTCAAAATCATCGCAGATGGTAGATTCTACAACTCTTTTTTTCCTCGTATGATTTAAGCTAATAAGGCAATGGCGGGTACTTGCACACTTTTGATGTAGGCAAATAAATAGTTGAGTCTGATGTAAAAACCAGAGCAAAAAAAGAAAAAATCTCACTCTAAAAAATTCTAAAATTCAGTAAGAAACTAAGAAAACAGCTGTAACCACAAGATCGTAATGGTACGCACTGCGCAAGTATCATGGGAGATGCCTGACTAATTTGTAAATTTCTCTTTGGAAACACAGAGATATTTCTCAAATTAGATTGGAATCTCCCATGATACCTGCGTACCGCCACTAAGCTCGCTTCTTAGAGTGCATTTTGTGAGTTTTTAGTGTATTCATCGTCATTTTTACAGGTTTTTAGGCAAGCAATCACCTGTCGCAAAAGTTTGCTCCCTTGCAGTATGCCACCATCAAAGGACTCTAGAACGCCCTGGCCTAGCAGCAGTGAAACTCTAGTCTCTATTTGATGATTAAACCATTAAACAGACAATGGGTATGTTGCAAACTTTTGCTAGTCCATGGGTGGCATCAGAAAGTTATAAAATGCAATATTAAACTCACAAGAGGCGTTTAATGAAATCCAAGATGGCGGAGAATTATCGAGCAATTTGGATGTACGCACCACGAACATCCTGGGATAGCCAACCTCACAATATCGATCACAACCAATCACAACGTAAACAAACACATAACCTCTACCTCCAGTGAGGTTGTCAAAGTTGGCCATCCTTGGATGTTCGTGGTGCATGCATACAAATTGCTCGATATTTCTCCGCCATATTGGATTTCATTAAACGCCTCTTGTGAGTTTATTATTGCATTTTACGACTTTCTGAGTCGCTTGCGAATCGATTGTTTTCACAGAATCAAACGGAGGAAAAACATTGTGGTCAAAGATGCGCACGACCCGCCACATGGCAACAATAATTCTGTAAAACTGTGGTATATTATAGTTATGAACGCATGCGCTGCGCGCTATTCAGAGTTTGCGGGACCCGGGATGCGATTTAACCACCGACAAGAATCGTCCTCCATCCTGCGTCTCTCGCATCGTCCTGCGTCCTGCGTCCTGCGTCGCGCTTGATGTGTCTGGCCGCCGACTCGACGCGACGCTCTGTGACGCTGATGCTGTTTTTTACGCTGTAATTGAATTAATTCTGCCCTCGACCAAAATTCGACCCGCACGAACAGCCAGCATGGTCAGTTGTCGCCTCTCCCTAATCGTACACTCACTCGTTCAGGACACAGGACTCTAGACTGAACCGTGGACACGGCACACTATGTGGTATTTGACCAACAAAGCTGGCATAAACTAAAAAAAAAAAAAAAAAAAAAAAAAAAAAAAAAAAAAAAAACGCTATTGGGAAAAACTGTTGTGATATTCGGAATCTACATAGATTTTTACATTAGAAACGTGTATTCAGCGGGTCTAAACTAGATTAATTCACCTAGAATCCACCAGGGGAAAAATCAGTTTTACCACCATTAAATTTAGCCTCAGCACGAGACTGTAATCAAAGTAAAAAAAAAGTGTTTCAAATGAAGTCAGAACAAAATTTGTGTACATGGATCGTCTTCCTGAAGGTATTTACAATCAGTTTGTGCCTATTTATCCAATTTTAATTTGAATTTGATATATTTTGCTACTTCAAAGTTTTTAGCTAAAAACGTAAATTTTTCGATTTTCAAGAGAACTTAAGTTCAAACATCCTGCCACATCCCGCGGGTATATATATGAGAAATGGTAGTCCTTAGTGCGTACTAATAGGCCTTGAAGTCAGAAGTTGCGGAAAAAATGCGGCTTTGCCGGGAAAATTAGTTCGAATTTTGCGTTTTTGCACGAAATTCTCGTTTTCACGTGTTGTAGAGGCGACGAGTGAAATTTGGCAACACCGTCCAAAAGACTTGAAACTCACTATCCACGAGTACTTTTTAACGCTGAATTCAATTTTTGAATCTGTTTTTCAAAATTCGAAAATCCGAGATGGCTGCCGACCGATTAGCCGAAAAAATTATCGGCAGCCATCTTGGATTTTCGAATTTTGAAAAACTGATGCAAAATTTGAATTCAGCGTTAAAAAATACCCCCTTACACAAAATTCCAAGTCATTAGGACTGTAAAAACAGTTTATGCCAACTTTTCCGGTCAAATACCACATAGTGCGGCATGGGGACATCAGAACACAGGACTCAGGACGAAGGTTACAGAGACAGTATTACATATTACTAGACAGTTTCGTTAAGTGCGATTTGTCAACGCTGAATTTCGTCCATTTAAATACATATAAGATATCGATCTGAGGGAGTGCACTATCTATAGTTCGACTTTTTCAATTTGTTTGCATATTATAAGGGGCGATAGCCCCACCGTCAAGTCTTAATACAGAACGGTAGCTAGCGCGGACCCCTTATACTTACAACAAACATCTTGAAAATGGCCCTCAGCAGGGTTTTGGCATGATTCCCGTAGATTTTCTCCTTTACCAGACCTCAGAACCCTATAAACCCCTATATGGCTGGAACGGGCCCTCAACGATCTAAGGAATGACGGCGGCTTTTTTGGATTGATGGCCTCGTAAATTTCAAATCTTCAAAAAACTGCGATCGAAAGTCAAAACGGCCATGATCATCAAATCATCACGTTTTCATTGTAACTACTCAACCTAGCGGTTAAACGCTTAAAAAAAAACCCATATAACCTTATATAGGCGGATTCAGAATGCTTTGGTGATGATACTTCCATACGTTTCAATCCATTTTATTCAAGCATAAGGCTGAAACTTTAGTTGAAAGACGAAAAGTAACCGTCTCTCAGCGCCTCGCCGCGGCCGCGCCGCGCCGAGTCCAGCCACTCCGTGTCCGCTTGGAATTGAGCGAGGCGAACGCTCATCGTCCGTATATCTACCATGAAAGCAGCGTCAAGTTTACGTGACTCGTAGCGCAGTGCGAAAGTGCGCGCCACTCACATAAGCGTCCCGGGTTCGTGTCCCGGACATGCCACTTATTTTTACACTTTCAGCCGTGCCTTATTTATTATTTCATTCTTACTTTTGACTCTTTACTCATTTATTTCCGATAAATTTTGACATGAGTGTCATGATTTACCTGTTTAGGATAATAATAATAATAATAATAATAAAAAAAAAAAAAAATTATTAATGTGCACATCAAAAATTTTCCATAACATGCGAAAACATTGATAGACATGTTTTAGAAAACATGAAATGAAAAAATAAAACAAAACGGCCTAGGGAACATACAGACACACAAATTAATGGGACAAGTTCGAATTTTAAATTTTCGATTTTTTTTTTGTTTTTTTTTGTTTTTTTTTTTTTGAATTTTAAATGGAGTAAATTTTAAAAGACTGTATGAGCCATTATGCCAACCTCTAAAACTTTGGTTTTGTTTATAATAATAATTTTGCTGTTGCTTTTGGATATTAGCACGTGACTTGATATAAGTTCATGATCCGCTCATAGAGTGAGCCACAAATCACACGCTGTCTACAGTGACTAGATAAACCACAGTGTGGTCATTCGCTACGCATTCAAGCCGACCTTACCGCCCATACGAACGCGTGTAAAACACCCGAGTTTCAAAAAATCGTAAAAAATATAAATCTCGAACCAAATTTGAAAAATAAGGTCTCTATCGAAAGCTTAAAGCGTCAAGACTATGAAACTGAGCTTTAAACTCCAACTTTAGCCCTTATTTTGCCATAATCACTGAATGTAGGGGATCCTTTCGTCTCAGCCGTCAGCGGCCAGTTTGTTTACATTCTCTGAACTCCTCTCCGCTCACATCAGCTCGTTCTTATTTTTTGAAAATCAGGTATTTTACAGGCGTTCTTATGGGCGGACGAGGCCGCTTGGGTGCGTAAACGCCAGCAATTCAGCAACACAACCAAAATGACCACACTGTGGTTTACTAGTCACTGTACACGCTCTGTAGAGTTTTTACTGTTGTCCATCTTACCTGCCTCACATCACAATTATGGTACAGTGAGGTATTCCAGGACGTGCTTTTGAGGCAACACGGGGGCGTTGCAGTGGTGCGCCAAGGGGGGGGGGATGTTCCCTTTCCTCGGGCGGCAATATTAGGGTGAACAAGCAAAAAATGAAAAAAAAGGGTTATCTCTGGCAACGTATTCCCAAAGGCGGTAAAATCAGTGGATACAAGCATAAAAAACAGTCTTCAATTTCACAATTTTGAAGGGCGGTCAAATTGCAATCTTGCTCCCCCTCTCCCCTGGGAGGCAGCAATGATTTTATCGATGAAAATCTCTTACCGACAATTTCATACGGGCAAGTTTGTTTGCCTCGTTTTTTTTAAACATAAAAAGCTAAAAAAAAAAAAAAAAAAAAAAAAAAAAAAAAAAAAAAAAACAGATCCACCTGAAATTGGTTTTAAACGAAAGTCAGAGTGGCTCTGTAGGCACAGAATTCTATGTAACTGTTTTGCAAAGGATTTTACGCCATCAAAAAACTGACACCTGACAGAAACAAGCGAAATTTACTCACCTGGACAGTTGTACTAAAATGATGTGTCCAGATAACCACTCTGAAACACTTGCATTTTTGTTTAAACTAATTTCCTCCGAATTAATCATAATTTTGGATGCGTGAGGTTGAAACAAACGAGGGCAAGCAAGCTAGAATCAATCTAATGGTTTGTTTATTTTCTTACCTATCAATTCATTTTAATTTGCATGCGCGCTGGCAGAAAAGGGGCAGACCGACCACCCCCCCCCCAAAGAATTTGGAAAAAAAACGGTTTTGAGCCAATTTTCTCATTCCACCTCCGCCCCGTAAGGAAGTTTCTGCAGAGCCCACGTCTCTTCGAATTGCGAGGAACAAAACCCTTTAATTTCTCAGTGCGTGACATTTTTGGGCTTTTTCGTACGGAGACCAAAAATGTTGGTCCCTGGATACACCATACATTGTCCGCTAGATGTGTCTCGATCAATTAGAGGCGAGGCCTCATCAAGGTCCAAATGGATATAAATCCTCTTCAAAAATCATGGCGTAATATTAGATAGAAAAATGTTTGATATGACCTTAAAAACCCAAAACCCAATGGGTTTAAGGAAAAACCGCCGTCAAGTCTTAACACTAATTGTTTTCACTCAAAAAAAAATAATAAAAAAAATAAAAAAAAAAATAAATAAAAAGGCAATTTTTCATCGCTGAAATACTTATGATATCTGTTGCGATCAAGTCTCTGGTGTATTTTGATTTTACCTCTTAAAATCGAAGTGCCCATTCAATTTCTCGCCAAAATAAGGATGATATCAACACAGCGATCAAGTCAGTTTAGGTGCTCCTAAAATTAGCCTGACACATATGCACAGCTAAAACCCCTTCAATGATATCGATGCAACTGCACCAGCTTTACTTACTTTTGATTACTTACCGCATGTATTGACTTTGATTAGCGGCCAATTAGGCTTGCTAAAAAGAATACTGCTTCTGGCACCAGTTCACTCCGATATTTAATAGGGCAGACGAGGTTCATGGCTCCTTTGACTCCGGGTGTTTCGGCCGAGAAAATTTTCTACAAACATTTTTTAAGAAAAAAAAAAAGACTTGAGCCGGCATTTTTTTGCTGCCTTGTAGAAAGTATCCTCTTTCGTGAATTGTTTCATTCACCTGCTCCATCCAAAAAGTAAACACATAATTTCCCAGCCGACCAATAAAACTCAGAAAAGAATAAGAAATAAACGGTCGCCTACAGAAGAACGTATTTTTCTTCTTTTCCTAAGTTTTAACTTTCGAAACCACTGATGGTGAATAGTGTTAAAGATGAGCTCATCTATGACTCAAAATATGTTCCTTACTAAGCTTTGATCCATTTACATAAAAAATTCCTCGTGAATAGAAAGAGGAGACATCTAATAAGTGGGCATTTCCAAAGGTATTAGCTCTTGTAAATCCTCATTTAATTAATTGCCCTAATATAGTGTCAATTTCAACCTCAGACCAGCGGAAATTTCAAGAAAATGGGAGTAAAAAAATGCCGGCTCAAGTCTTTTTTTTTTTTCTTAAAAAATGTTTGTAGAAAATTTTCTCGGCCGAAACACCCGGAGTCAAAGGAGCCATGAACCTCGTCTGCCCTATTAAATATCGGAGTGAACTGGTGCCAGAAGCAGTATTCTTTTTAGCAAGCCTAATTGGCCGCTAATCAAAGTCAATACATGCGGTAAGTAATCAAAAGTAAGTAAAGCTGGTGCAGTTGCATCGATATCATTGAAGGGGTTTTAGCTGTGCATATGTGTCAGGCTAATTTTAGGAGCACCTAAACTGACTTGATCGCTGTGTTGATATCATCCTTATTTTGGCGAGAAATTGAATGGGCACTTCGATTTTAAGAGGTAAAATCAAAATACACCAGAGACTTGATCGCAACAGATATCATAAGTATTTCAGCGATGAAAAATTGCCTTTTTATTTATTTTTTTTTTATTTTTTTTATTATTTTTTTTTTTTGAGTGAAAACAATTAGTGTTAAGACTTGACGGCGGTTTTTCCTTAAACCCATTGGGTTTTGGGTTTTTAAGGTCATAGACTAATTGCAACGTTTCTAGATTGCATGCGACGCCTGCACATAGAGACTACGCACTAGTGGATCGAACGGTGGCTAACTTTTTTTTTTTTTTTTTTTTTTTTTTTTTTACAAGGACTCAACGGAATAATATGTATAAGTATAGGGAGTACCGACATGAACTCAACGAGAGCTGATTGGCTATTGCTTTAAAACGGGCAGCTCCATAAGACGACGCTATCTAGCGGCGACTCTTGGAGACCAGAGGAGTTGATTTGCTATCTTGCTAATGTTAGAATTTAATTTTAACCATGTAATACGGGGTTTTAACCAAGACATCTGGAATTATAACTATGGAAAATGGAAAATTAACAATTTTCTTGGACTGTTGAAAATTTAAACCAAATTATGGTAAATCTTACGATAGCTGTTTTTTCTCAGTGTAGGTTGCAAATTTGGCAACGTTGCAGCTCGTCCACTTAAACCCAAAGATTACTTATACATACAGATATGGCATTAGCCATCTCGCCCGTGTTAAGTGAAAAATGGATAAAACGCCGGCCGTGATACAACCGGGCATACAGAGGGGATCATAAAGATTACAGAATTCTGGTTCGAAAAGATTACGTTTTCCACATTTCCTGTGTTAGTTTGCGGAACTAGAACAAACACGGAACGTGAACAGTGGAACGTGGAATACGGAACAGTTTTGTAACAGACAAACATGGAAAATGTAATCTTTTCTCTGTAATCTTTATGATCCCCTCTGTATGCCCGGTTGTATCACGGCCGGAGTCAACTTAACAAAATTCGGGCTAATGCCATATCTGTATGTATAAGTAATCTTTGCTTAAACCCATGGAAAATATAGACTTATAGGGTTTTCGGCGAACACCTTCGTATTCGACCTTCTATTCATGGGTTCAAATGGACATAATCCAACGTTACCGAATGTCCCGCTTCGCCACTGCTGATCTTACCCTGCGTTAATTAATTAATTATATGTTAAATTATAATACATATTTTTATTTATATTAATATTAATTGTATCATTATATATTATAATTTCTCTATTTAGAAATGAATTATTTACTCACTAAATAGTTAATCAATTATACATGTTATATGAATATATATTTATGCAAAAATGGTCCACACAGGTCCATAAGGTAAATAACCAATTCCCTGTACAGAGTATGGATATGTGTTGATACCCTTACGGATCCATGACCATCGGTACACATCCATATGGATCCATATGCATATATCCATACCCTGAATAGAGAATTGGTTATGAACTTTATGGAATGGAGCTGTTGCAAACTTTTGCTACAGGCTTATTAATAGTTGATTATGGGCTATTACCCTGTAAATATAACGATTAGCGCACTAAAAAATCACGAAATCCACTCCTAAACTCACGAAATGCTTTTAAATGCAAGACCGTAATGGCGGCCGAGGGCCGCGGTTTTCTTATGGCAATTGTATGCTTCTTCTTCTTCTTGTGTGGTGTTGCGAGAATACCTCGAGTAGATGGCGCTGATTGAAGTTGGGGAACCCCAATGAAAACCGCGGCCTCGGCCGCCATTGCGGTCTCGCGTTGAAAAGCATTTAGTGAGTTTAGGAGTGGATTTTGTGATTTTTTAGTGCGCTAATCGTTATTTTTACTGGGTAATACCCCATATTCAACTATTAATAAGCCTGTAGCAAAAGTTTGCAACAGCTCCATTGTATGAGCCATTTTTGCCACAGTAGGCTTTCCTTTAAACGCCTATTGTGGGTTCATGAGTGGGTTTTGATACATTTCGATGTTTTGAAAGTATTTTTCACACGATTTTACACCATAGTTGACCCGGTACACAATGTTGCAGCTTAAGTTTGCATCAGACCCATATTATCCTCGATATTTTGCTCATACCTATAGCTGGCAACAGTGGCTCGCGTTTCGATCGCGAACAAACGGCGGGACGAAAGGGCATTCGGCGTGTGACCGCATTCGATGCGGGGGTGAATGAGGAGGCGGTGTCGGTTGAGTGGGGGGAGGGGGGAGGGGGGAGAGGAGTTTACGATACGATGGTCGATGAGTGGCAGGAAGCATTGAAGAGAGGTGATTCATTCACAAATTAAGAGAGTCCTCCGAAGGAACCAATTTAGGCAAAAGGCATCTTCCGGTAGTCAACGCGCCCGTGGCCCGCGACCCGCGCCCCGCGCCCCCGCCTCCCGAGCTCCTGCAGGCGCTGCGCTGCAGTACCATGCCGCAAATTCTTCGCTTCCAAAAAGCCCCCCCCCCCCCCAGCCCTCCCACTTTCCTGCCGGATGGAAACCATCCTTTTGATTCGACATACTATGTATACCATTTCTTAACAATGATGAAGGCGAATGATCTCCAATTGATTCCTTGAGCTATCCCGAGCCACTTAAGTGGTATAAGGATTCGGTCATTTGCCCTCTGGACCAATCAGGAGTCCCGGGCAAGGATCGGTTGAGAACGCTTAAATAACTGAATTGCTTCTTCTGAAAACTTTTATCGATTTCAAGACATGGTATTCCTATTGCACTCATAGTAACGCTGAATGTACAGTGGACGAATCAAATAACGTCAGTCGGTTCCTTAAATTTTAGCAAGGTAGGCCACCTGCAATGCTTCAATTCATTGTGTCAAGTATGGCAGGTTGCCTACATAAACCAAAATTCAAGGAGTCAACTGACTCTCTTTGGGACGTTGCCTGTACAGTGTACAGTCGGGGATAACAATAATGCCAGACGACTCCTGGATGTAGGGTACCCGCAATCAGAGGCGATGAGGCGTACGATTTGGCAACGTTCCTGCTTCCCCATTTAAACACATTGGAAAGGTCGAAATGCCTGGTCATCGCCGATGACTGAAGTGTTCGACCTTTCTGGTGAATTTAAATGGAGAAAATACATTGTTGCTAATTTCACGCCTCGCCACTGCCCGCAATACTCATCTCAATGAATTTAAGCATTGCACATGGCCTACCTATACCAAAATCCAAGGAGTCACTCGTCATGGTAAAATGACTTTTTGCCTTCTCAAAATTAGTGTGATTTTAATAATGCGTAATTAAATTTACGGTTTGTTTTTGTTGAACTTATACTAAAAGATACATTTTTTGGTATAGGTTTAAATATTTAAATCCGCGTCTGGTAGAGTGGTAGCTTTAAACGTTTTAACGGTGGAATTTCTATGAAAATTATCGGGCCAGTGGCGAGGCGTGCGATTTGGCAACGTTCCTTTTCCCCATTTAAACATATTAGAAAGGTCGAAATGCCTGGTCATCGCCGATGACTGAAGGGGTTCGACATTTCTAGTGAATTTAAATGGAGAAAATACATTGTTGCCAAATTTCACGCCTCGCCACTGTAATCGGCATCAGCGAAAAGTCCTGTTACCGTGGGAATACCCTTTAAAGTCCTGTTTTCTTTCATTTTTCTTTCCTCTATTGAAGGAGCGCTGGATATGAGCGAATCCAGCAATGTGTTAACCATGCTCTCATCCCATTTGAACGTATGAGAAAGAATCGATTCTAGAGGGGGCCATTACCCTATTTACTCAGGCACGGATTCAAGGAGGGAGCTTAGGGGGTTATAGCCCTCCCCCTGACCCCCCTCCCCCTTCAGACAGTGCACTGAAAAAAAAAATCAATTGTTGAAGTAACAATTCAAAATTTGCTGATTTAACAAAAATTGAAAGTTGCTAAATGAACCTGAGTTTTCTGTTAAGTTAACAATTTATTTGTTGAGTTTACAAAAATAGTTGTTCAATCAACCACATAATGGCGCTCTTTCAACGAAATAGACATTGTCAATTTAGCAATTTTTAATAGTAAAAAAAAACACAGAACTTAACAAAATTAGGTGATCTAACAGTTCAGCTTGTTATATCAGCAAAATAAATTGCTGATTTTAATTACTAATTTGTTATTCAAGCATGAAAATTGTTATTTTTACTATTACAATTGCTGGTTGGGCAATTCAGTTGTTTAGCTAACACAATGAATTGCTGATTTAGCATTTGAGTTGTTAATTTAACAAAATTATAGGTTAATTTAGCAAATCATTTTGTTCTGTACTTTTATAACTATTTAATTTTTTCAGCGTACTTTTACATTGTCTACATGGGAAATTTCGGGTGTTTTGTTGAAAAAGTAAGTCTTAGCAACCCCCCCCCCCTTGGGACCTTTGCCCCTGCCTTGAAAGATTTCTAGATCCGCCACTGCAATTACTGATCGATCGTTTTTCATAAATTCAAATGGGAAGCATCCACAGTTGCCAGATTTCTAGACCCCTCCTTCGGCGTTGAATCTGGCACCAAAGCGCGGGGGCCGGGCCGTTAACAAGCCACAGTGGACGCGCGCTGCGAAGAAGGCCGGAAGTGACAAGTGGCGAGGATTGAGCTTCCTCTATCCAACCGCACGGACCATGGAGTGCAGATAGTGGAAAACAGGGGGGGGGGGTGAGGGGGGCTGTTGAACAGTGATAGCGACTCAATGGTCTAAAACGGACACACACAAAATCGACCCACAACATACGAATCGAATTGAAAGAGAGGAAGGATTTGTGAAATGATAAAATGTGTTATAGTATGTCGTTTCACAGACGTCAACAAAACACATAGTTCTCCCTCACAGTGCAAAATGAGGGCGAGGGGGAGAGGAGGGGAGGGGGGTGGGGATTCCAAGTATCAGCATCGTCGCAGAAAGGAGTGTGCCTTTTGGTGACAAAGTTTATAACTCCCTGCTACGACGACGCTGCGTCAATACAACTCCTTAAGAAGGAAGTAAGCATTTTAAGGCCAAATAAAGAAGGTATGTTGGTATATAAACCTCTACGCGCGCTCATAGCCCTAGGGAGGATATTGTCTTTCTCTCTCTCAGCCCATTTAAACGCATGTGTTAGAAAATGACAGAAATGGGGGCTGAAGTCACGTGACACCCCCTATATCCATCCTTTTCTAACACATGCGTTCAAATGAGTTAAAGAGAGAGAAAGACATTATGTTGGCTACCGCTGTGATGCGCGCGTCACAAGGTGGAGGGGGGGGGGGAGATGAGATGAGGCCACGGCGGTGAAGCGTGTGGCCGAAGGAGCGGCCACCAGAAATACTCTCACTCAGTCACACATTCACTGGCTGGACAAAAGGAAAGGACTCTGGATGACTTTAGTTTGGACCAAAAAATGAATGATTGTTCCTCGAGTCTCCATCCCTTTTCTCGAGCCTTGCGCGATCAGCTAAATCCAGCGATCCCCGAGGGCCAAAAGGGATCCTTCCAGATGCCAGGTGCGACGGCTCTCTGCTTCCATCTCCGGGCCTTTGCAAAGGCGTTCTAAGACGCGTCGTCGTCGCACTGTGATCTGGGATCGCGAAAGAGTGGCCGAAAATCAGATATAGGATTTCTCACCAATTGGGCTCTTGCAAACTTCTGCTATAAAATATGAGCAAAGGAATAGACAAATCTGATGAAAGATGAAATCACGAAAATCCCCTTAACCTCTTATGGGCCAAGCCCGAGTTTACTCGTCTTTCTCCTCTAGTCTGTTTCACATCGCATCGAAGTGTGATGATTCAGAACCGACGCGATTCTGGATGTAGACACAAGATAAGGTTTCGTTCGGGCGCCTTCAATTTATCGTATAGGCAATTCCAACTTCCCCGAGTACGAACAGTTAACTACCTTCCCTATTGTAACGGAAGGGTGGCCTGGTCTGTAAAGGGTTAAGCCTGTCTAAAAGTCATTATCAACTCAGAAAACAGCTAATTTTGTTGAATAAAAGCTGCATGAAAAACACTATGTCATCTGTAAACACGCCGACTGAGACTGATTGACTGATGCTAGCGGGCATCGCTTCAATGGGTCTGTTTCGTACTTTTGCTAGAACAAAATAACTCATTGTTTCTAACGTAAAATTCTGCAAAAATAACGATGCGCACATTAAAAACTTTCAAAATCCACTCACTAACTCAGAAAATACCTTCCATTTCAAACAACCCGCGCTACACGAGACACTTTATCACCGACTTATAACCACATTGATGGAACCATCTCGTTTATGTAAACATGAACAGAACTTACAAACATTTGAATGTTTCGTTTAGATGCTTACATTTCTTATATTATTTTGTAATCATTGATAAACCGAAAAGACCAGACAGCAAATGCAGTTTATATTTCACGTATTAAAAAAGAAATGCCATCATTTTGTAGTTACGATGTTGTTTACTTATGCACGGAGGGAGGTTCCGTCTATGTAGTATAGTATACCGGTGCAAATAGAGTCTAGTGTAGCGCGGGCTGTTTGAAATTGAAGTGATTTCCTAGGTTAACGAGTGGATTTTGAACGTTTTTAATGTGCGTATCGTTATTTTCGCCGAATTTTACATAAAAATCGAGGTTCTATATTGTTGTAGCAGAAGTATGCACACTGGCGCAACCAGGGTATCTTCCATCTCTCTCATTTCCCATTTGAATGTATGAGGAGGAAAAGGACAGAAGGAGGGGGTTTTATCCCCTTGTCCATCCTTGTCTAACACACGTTTCTTAATGGAGAAAAGAGAGAGATGAAGAAACTCTCGGTGCGCTGCTGAGTATGCAACAGGCCCATTCACCGAGGTTCGGCTGATCTTTCAAGTTGTAGAGGTTTACTTCAAATTACAGAGGTATCTGGCAACACGGCTCAGAGATTTTACGACTTCAATTTAAGCTCGTATCCACTTCAAATTATAGAGGTTTTAGGGCTCGAACGGAAGGGAAATGACTATTTCTTCATTTTACCAAGGTTTTCAAATTAAAGGGGTTCAAGTTAGCGGGATTCCACTTTATATGCAAAGGAATATAATCAAATCTGATGTATGAGCTAGCGAAAATCAAGAAAATCCCACCAAGCCTGTCTAAAAATCCGTTTTAACTCAGAAATAATCTAAAACGGCAAGATCGTAATGGCGGAGCTACGCAGGTATCATGGGAGATTCCTGTCTAATCTGTCACTCTCTCTCTGTGGAAACACAGATATTTGTCTCAAATTACATAGGAATCTCCCATGATACCTGCGTCTCTCCGCCATTAAGCCCGATTCTGAGAGTGGATTTCGTGATTTTTTAGAGCACTCATCGTCATTTTGACAGGTTTGAATACAAGAATCAACTCATCAATCCCCTATAGCAAAAGTTTGAAAGAGTCTCATTTATCATTTATAACTTTTAATGCCAATTCCAATTACCAAACATAAAAATACCTCTAGAAAGTTCTGAATTCTGCTTAAAAGGTAAAAAAAAAAGGTTATAGATGATTTTTTTCCCCACCTATTTTTGGCCTCTATTTTTCCGTTCTCAAACCATAGTGTGTCGATTCCTTCGTCCACAGATCAGAAGTGTCACTTGAAATATATTATGAGGAATACTAAATCGAACCAAGAGCGTCGGGCACAGAATTCTCTTGAAATAACATTCCGAAACACGTTCCGAAATCCGGATCGATGTTTAGTAATGATCTCTCATGAGGCTTGTCGCAGGACTCGCAGGACAGGACTATCCGGGCCAACCCTCTCGGTTATAGTAAACTCTTTCCCTCGTATTTACTCTGACTTCGTTCTCACTGAGAGTGTTGTTTTTGAACCAACGAGCTGTAACTTTACAGAGGGGTTTTTTCCCTAGTAAAAATTTTTTGTTGACGGTCATTAAAAACACTGAGAAATGGAACACTGACCGGTCAACAAATTTGATGGTTGCCATCAAAATTTTTGTTGGCGACCAACAAAGTTGACCGGTCAGCGTTCCATTTCTCAGTGTTTTTGTTGACCACCATCAGAATTCTGCTGGTCCACCATTAAAATTTTATTGATCACCATCAAAAAGTTTTAACTGGTTAAAAGGGTTTTAAGGATAATATCGGGGATTAATAAAAGTATAATTTCACTCACAGCCATGTACGGATGTACACCTACTTCCACCGATCGGACGGAAGCTTCCAATTTTCATGGTCACTACCGGGATTCGAACCCGAGACCTTCCGACTCTAAGTCCGCTGACCTAACCGTTACACCACCCCGATCAGATGTGGATGACTGACGAAAATCCGGTAGATAAGTTTGTGAAAAGAGAATATGGTTACTTTAAGTCTGATTTGCATGAAAATTGGCAGTGGAAGGTATTTTTGGTCGAGGAATCTGATTCTGCATTCAGATTTTTGGTATTTAAAAAACTTGATGAGATAAAATCAATTTGTTACTGGGTGTAACAGAGTCAGACTCCCTTTCTTCAAATTTTGAACGGTCGCGGAACTTGAAGTTTGATCGGTCTTTGAATCTATATAATGTCACGGAAATCAAATTATCCACATGGAACATTTTACCACGGATGTTATCTGTTTTCCAAACACATTTAAAAAAAGAGTATTAAAGTGCCGTATTTGTTGTTTAGGTAGTGCCATTTTATATCATACAACATACCAAATAAAAGCTTCTTTAACTTATTGTAAGTGCGGCGGTGTCAATTGTAAAGTGTCTCAATGTTTAGTTCAAAAAAACACATTTATTTCGATACATGGAAATTATTCATTTAAATTTTATAAGCGGATACAAAGAAATACGGCCAAGGTATGCAATACGCAATGCACAGTACACTATTCAACTCATGTATTAGGTGTGTGTAGCACATATTGCATATCCAGGCCAGGTTTCTTTTTCCCCGCTATAGTACGATCCCTATATAGATGAAATATACCCGCAGGTGTATCATATGTGTCAGAATAAATATACTGTATACAGTTTCTACAATACACACTTGATTAAAATAAAATAAAAGATAGGATTAATTTTTATTTAGTATTGTACTTTTTTCAAGTCCGTGTTGTCTGAATACTATATTTCTAATTCTTTATCTCTAGGGAAATGTCAGTTTTGAGCTCTAAATGGGGGTAAATAATTTGTAAACATCCTGGACGTTTTAAACCGTCAACATAGCCATGTTCTAGTTTTGTGAAACTTGAGAAAGTCAAAACCTAGACCGTAAGTTGAGACATACTTAGCAACCGTATGTTCCACATCATGATATTTGCGAGTTATAAGAAAAAGTTTACCGGACAGCACTAAAAAATTAATGGCCACCAACAAAGTTCCTTTCATCCGTAAGCTATTTACTGGTCATCAACAAAACTTATTTGGCCACGAAAAAACTTTTGTTGGTGCCAATACTTTTTTTGACCGATCAGTAAAAATTGTGCTGGCAGCCAACAGAATTTTGATGGTCGGTCACAAGAAGTATTGGCACCAACAAAACTCTGTTGGCGCCAATGCTTCTTATGACCGACCATCAAAAATTCTGTTGGCTGCCAGCACAATTTTTACTGATCGGTCACAAAAAGTATTGGCACCAACAAAATTCTACTGGCACCAACAGAATTTTACTGGCAGTCAGTAAAATTCTGTTGGTGCCAGTAAAATTGTGTTGGTGGTCAACAAAAAATTTTTACTAGGGTTGGGACATGCTTTTGAGACACCACGGAGACAGCCATCATGGAAACCTCTAATGGACATTTTCACATAGGCTCGCTTTGTTTTTGCCCCTTATTTTTACTTTCTCACTACTAAGAAAGTTAGAAACATGGGCGTAGCTAGAAAAATTTTCTACGACGGGTCAAGTTTGAAAACTCAAGAGGGGGTGCGCCCCCCTCTCCAGAATATTTTTGCCTATTTAGCCGCTCTAAGACATGATTTTAGGCTGTCTCCACCTTGCAAATGATAAGAACATGAACACTCACGCAAAGTGTCATTTCATGTCCCTTTGCAAAAAAAAAAAAAAAACAAAAAACAAAAAAAAAAAAACAAAACAAAACAAAAAGAAAACAAAAAGAAAACTGATCTAATGGAGCTGTTGCAAACTTTTGCTACAGACTTAGATATTAATAGTTGATAATGGAGTAATACCCAGCATAAATAACGATTAGCGCACTAAAAACTCACGAAATCCACTCCTAAACTCACAAAATGCTTTTAAACGCGAGACCGTAATGGCGGCCGGGGCCGCGGTTTTCATTGGGGTTCCCTATCTTCAATCAGCGCCATCTAAACGAGGTGTTCTCGCAACACCACACAAGAAGAAGAAGAAGCATACAATTTTGCCACAATGTTTACAACATAAATGCACTGGATTTTTTTTTTAGGTTTTTTTTTTCTTGTTTCTGTTTTTTTGTTTTTTGTTTTGTGTTTTTGTTTTTTTGTTTTTGTTTTTGTTTTTTTTTTTTGTGAGCTCCATTGGTACGCTTAGGAGCAATAAAACCTCAAGATTGTCATCTCCTCCCTCAAACTCAAGTATTCACGTTCCAAATGTCTCAACGCAACGTGAGCGTCGTCAGGAATCGGGAAATTTTAAGGACCCCTGAAAAGCACGTGCCAGACAAAATTTGAAGGTCACGTCTCGCGCTGCATTGCGTTGCGTCGGCGCGGGCGTTGGGCGCGGCCGCGACCGCGACCGGCAGCGCGAGATATTAGTGAGTTAAAGTGTTGTTTGAGATGTTACGCGGGGTTAAACCTCAAACGTAACTTGAAGAGTTCATACAAGAGGCCCCGGGCTTCAGGCACTCCCCCTCCCCCTAACCCTCCCCCTACCCTCCTCTCCTATCCCCTTGAACTGCACCGTGCCATAACCCCGCACGGCCGCACGTCTCGGTCGCATCTCTGGAAGCGCATCCTAGGATATCATATCGGATGAGCGACGAGCTTTCCACGCGCCACGCAGCACGGCCGCGGGCGGCGCGGAGCGGCGTCTCAAGTCAACTCCCGCGCGACCGCAGCCGTGGCCAGGTCAAATGCTGGGAGACGCTGGAGTAGTGTAAAGGCATCGGTGCCAAATTTACCATTGCAATGAATACTATTCAAGAGTTAAAGGATGAGACCCTATGGCACAGAATAATACAATCAGAAGGGAAACTCTAATTCATTTTGAAACATTCTTTACTTCGGGCCGCCATGTTTGAAAGTGAGTATCTTCGGCAATCTTCGGCAGATCTTCGGCAACTGGCCGAGTTGTGATTGGTTGTATAGCCTGAAAAAGCATGTCCGCCATCTTGAGAAGTGAGTAGGCACAGTTGCCAGTTTGTGCTGGTAAATTCCAAATCTTGTTTCCATTGGCTCGATCTTATGGGAGTTTCCCTTCTGATTGTATTATTCTGTGCCTATTGTATTGAATCACGTGAAAACTTGAATGCCTGATTCTGATTACCGAATAAAGAACTCATTCTCTTGAAAAAGATCGGAGGATATTCAATCAATTGGGCTGTCGCAAACTTTTGCTATAAGCGACTTGAAATTTGATACTGGTGTAAAAACCTCGGTAATTACGATGGCAGCTCTAAAAACTTCCGAAGTCCACTCATAGATTCAATAAAGCTTTTACTTGCGCGAGTGTAATAGTGGCATAGGGTAGTAAATAATAATGGGAGATTCATATCTTAATTTCGTCAGTCTCTCTATATGCTGACAAGGATGATTCATAGAGTAGTCATCAGAGTAGTGATCCACACCCGATGAATGGTTGTAAGACTTCCAGTGACATCGTTGTCAAATGAAAGTCGTCTCTAATTGGTCACTTGGTAACAGTATTGATTGATGGGGATCTCCCATTATTACTGCCCTAAGCCACCATTACGCTCGCGCAAATTAAAGCGTTTATCGAGTTCGAGAGTGGATTTCGGATGTTTATAGTGCTGCCATAGTTATTTTTGGTGGTTTTTACACCAGAATCGACTATTATAAATCGCTTATAGCAAAATTGTGCAACAGCCCCCTTGATTTATTATTCATTCAATGACCAATCTAGTACTTGAAATCCTTTTATCGGGGCATATTTATTGAAGTTATTCTGCCAACCCTCGTAACACGTGAAAACTTAAATGCCTGATCGCTGAAAAAATCCTAATTTTCTTGAAAAATCTATCCGAGGATTCAATCAGGCTCTACGTATATAATCGTCAATCGGAGTAATTATTGAGGCTATTATGTCAGCCTTTGTAACACGTGAAAACTTGAATGCCTGATCGCTATAAAGAAAACCCTAATTTTCTTGAAAAATCTATCCGAGGATTCAATCAGGCTCTACGACCTACGTAAATAATCGTCAATCGGAGTAATTATTGAGGTTACTATGTCAGCCTTCGTAACACGTGAAAACTTTCCCCGATCACGGAGGAGAAAACTCATGCTCTGAAGTAAAAGAAAAAAAAAACTAAACAACAAAATTGGTGCATTCAATCGATTGAGTTTTTCATTCATTACAGAGATCAGGCAATCCTGGCTTTGAGATGCTTCCCCGCGCCATTTACAAACACGCCACGCCACACGCGGTGTGTCGCGTCGATACGTGAGTGCTTCGCTTTGCGCCCGCCGCGCCGTCGTGCGGTATCAAGAGCGAGCGATAATTATCACGTGCTGGCTGACGTGTGACGTCACATTTGTAACTGAGAAAAACAATTATTAGCAGCGGCGGGCGGCGCGGCGTGAGGCGACCCGACGCCGAGCCGCCGACGCGACGGCTTGCCCACAGATAACATGATTTATTCAACTCGAACGATACGATATAGTTCGAGTTGTATGCATACGCGGTGTAGCTGCAGTTCGTGCCGTTAACACAGCCAGCGCCTGTCGAATATCAACCAAATGGGGCAGTCGCAAGGGTCCAAAATTGTGTGTTTTTTAAAGAGAAAATTATAGTACTTGATGAGCTGAGAACAATGGTGCCTTTGGTTTTTTCCTAAGTGTCCTGATTTTGGAGATACACACGTGTAAATTTGTGAAAAATCGTGTGCGTAATGACGTCACTACGCGGAATTCCCATTTAAAACAATGTATTTTGGGCTAAAACCTCATCTTTGGAACAATGGGATTTTATCAGTAACCAAAGGCATCGTTGTTTTCATCTCATGAAGTACTATAATTTAAAAAAAAAAAAAAAAAAAAAACCCAAAATTTCAGACCCTTGAGTTTTTTCATAAGTGTCCCGATTCAGGAAATATTTATGTGTAAAGTTGTAAAAAATCGTGTGCGTAGTGACATCGCTACGCAGACTTTCCATTCGAAACAATCTATTTTGGGCTAAAATCTCATCTCCGGAACAATACGACTTAATTAGAAACCAAAGGCGTCTTTGTTCTCAGCTCATCAAGTACTTCCATTTTCTTTATAAAAAACAGAACATTTTAGACCCTTGCAACTGCCCCATTAATTACTAATACTCATGAATGAATCAAATAAATAAATAAATAAATTGTTGATAAACCTAGAAAGAATAAAACTAATAGATGAACTTCTCATTCCAGCAATCATTTGACTATTTTGCCCCCATTTCCTTTTACAAAACATAGATTTTAGCTTTTTTTCCAGGCACTGGATATCTCCAACTGAATGACAAGGCATTTGAACTTCTATGGACATTTTACTAATTGTAAGCAGCTAGAGCCCAGAATGAATGTTTTCGGTGCATTTTTGTTTTTCTGTCGATAGAATAATTGAAACAATCGAGATTATCAGGTGCAAGTTATCGGGAGCACCGAGAGCACTGACCATTGATAATATCCAAGCGTTTCCCCTTCTCTTCCATCAAGGGATTTGAACCAGTGGCATAGCGTGCAATTTGGCAACATTGTACTGTGTCAATTTAAACTCATGTACATACAAGGTCGAATGCGTTCATCGAATACCCAATAATTCGATCTTTTTCATGGGCTCAAATGGACGAACTATAACGTTGCCAAATTGCACGCTACGCCACTGCTTTGAATCGGTAACGATTTCGGTTCGGTTCGGTTCGGTTCACGGTTCGGGAATTCGCAACTTGAACCAAACTTGAAAAGCAAATTTACATGAAAGAATATTTTTAACAAATCAATTTTCACAGTTTTCACTTTTATACTATGTAGCGGCTCTTCTTGAATGACAATTTATTCCATGCCAGGAGCAGAACATCATCAACTATAGAGTAATTATATGTATTTCTTTTCTTGCAGCGGATTTTGTTTATAGATTGGTGTCTCAATTGTAACAAAAATAGTCGATTATTTAGAGTCTATGGTCATGGTAACTTGAACAGCTTTTGGGAAAGTGTCGAACCGGTTAGAACTTGGTTCAGCTAGTGCGGTTTGGTTCGGTTTGCCGTTCTAGACATTTTTCGCGAAACGGTTCGCTGTTCAGGAGTTCGGAGGCTCGAAGCGGCACATCTGCCGTTTTGCGTAAAATTAATGACATTTTTGTATTCACCGATGATTCCACCGGTTGAGAAAAGACTATACACGGTTCAGTTTGATGTATGACTGTACTGCATTATAATATAATCTGATCTGTAATCTTTTCTCAATCGGTGAAATCGCCGTTTAGTTAATATCCGCCAGTTTTTTAAAGTCATCGACGACTCAGCCGCGGTTGAGTAAAGATTACAGATGGGAGTATTTTTACGTATTACAGTCATCATAAACTGAACTGAACTGTGTAATCTTTCATCAACCGGTGAAATCATAAAAATGCCATTAATTTTACGCAAAACGGCAGCTCTACGAAGCGGTTTTCGGTTGTTTCGGTTCGGTCCCGCGGGATGGAAATCCCTTCAATGAACAGGAATTTGAAGTAAGGAAATGAGAGTAACGGAACGGAACGACTTCCATATAATTTAATGAATACTATTGCTCTGAGTGCAATTGCCAGAAAATATTCAGATTGGAACTGTAACGGCAAGACATCACGATCAAAAGGATTTTTTAGCGGTTACAGAAGTTTAAAATAAAGTGATATAAACATCCCTTCCTGTGAGACAGGTCGGAGAGGAAATGAGCAGTTATAGAACACACATTCGATTCTGGGCCAGTTGAATGAAAAGGGAAGTTGCCGTTCGTGAGATCAAAACTGAAAACGGAGGAAGGATACAGGTGGGACGCGAGTCCTAGATTCATAACGGTGATTTTTCAATCAGGAAAAAAAAAGCATGGACAAAAAAGCGCGCGGTGAAGGTTGAAGGTGAAGGTGAAATAAAGCGAGGTAAATCAAATCAAGGTATCCCGTCCTTAATTCCTTATCCTTCACTTTCCCCACGACGAAGGGACAAGTACGGTGTACCTATTATACAGGGTGTTCCAAAATGGACGACAGATATTTTTTTACCACGTATTTTTGGGGTCAAAATATATTTTTTTTTCTATGCACAGGTGTCCAAAAATGCCCTTTCTTCGAGCTACAAGCCCTCAAAAGTTTCTTAAAAAAAAAAAAAAAAAAAAAAAAAAAAAAAGTTATTTTTTTAATTCTGGCTACAGATCTAAGTAAAAATGAATGACAATTAGTTTCGTAGGGTAATTTAATCCGTTCTTTCCGATTCTGCACTCAATTTTTTTTTTTCTGAAAAGGATCAGTAGAGGGGTTTTGAGGGAGGGGGTCCAATTTGTAAATTGCAAATTATAGTGCCCGTGACAAAAAGTTGTTCCTATTGATCTGCTTCACGAGGTCTTGTAGTTACTTCTCTCATTTTCTCACGGGGCTCTAAAAATATTTCAATTTAAAAACTGCCCCCCCCCCTCTTCAAACCCACTCTTCTTGACCCTTCCCATAATTGATGACCATATAGAATAAAAAAAAAAAAAAAAAAAAAAAAGCATAAAATTATCCATGAGAGATCAATTTGTAGCCATTTTTACAGAGATCCGTAGCCAGAATCAAAGAAAACACGTTTTTTTTTTTTCAAAAAACCCTTTTGGGGGGGCTGTAGCCCGGGGGGCACTTTCGGACTCATAGGAGGAGAAAAAAGTCATATTTTGACCCCGAAAATATGTGGTGAAAACATTTGCCATCAATTTTGAGACACTCTGTATACGATCAGTTTCGATGAGAGAATATTGTACAAGTTCAAGGACTCGGATGTTATCGGGCGCAGTTGAAAGAGAAAGAGAAATATATAGAAAGAGAAAACAAAGCGGTAAACAAAGGTACCTGCAGTCTGGCGCATCGAACATCCTCTCTCCGCCCTTTGTTTTGATGGTAAATGGGACTCTCGTCAAAGGAGTCTGGATAGCCAAGGAAAGTGAGAGGGGAAGAAAAAAAAGTAAAAAGAAAGAGTGATAAAATGCATGTGTGATCATAACATTTGAATACACTGCACCGTTTCCGATAAATTAAATAACAGGTCTCTGTCCCCCGAACGAAAGTAAATAATAATTTCCCTCCCTTTTTTTTTGCCTCTGCATGGATTCAATCCGTTACCTGATTTTCGAGATGCGGTCTCCTCTCCCTATACGCTAGCGGATCCAGGAACCTTCTCCTTCTCTCTCTGTACCCATTTGATCGTGTGTGATAGAAAAGGACAGATAAGGGGCAGTCACGTGACTTTCACCCCCTCCTCTATTCCTTTTCTAACACATGCATTCAAATGGAAAGAGAGAGAGAAGGAGAAGGTTCCTGGATCCGCCAATGTCCCTAAACAGCAGACGGTGGTTTTTAACACATGATATTGATCTTAGATCTGGATCTCAGACTTTCTTCCCTTTTGCATGTATAACCTTTATTGGGATTCGGAAAGTAGAAAAAATAAAAACAAAAATAAAAAATGGAAAGGAAAGGATTTTTTCCCTCGTCTTTCCCTTTCACAATCCACCTTCCGATAGATTTTATGCAATTTGATCGGGTAAGGTCTACGATTGAACCCTCTTAGATAGCTTGGAAAAAAAAAAAAAAAAAAAAAATGGTCAGGAGCAAAAAAAGAAGAAAAAAAAAACATGATAGAGTGTGAGAGTGTTCAAATAATTTCGCTTTTTCCCCCTTTCTTCAAACAGGAAATATTGAAAAGGAAAGGAGGCTGAAAACAGAACTACTTTCTACGAACTTGTATTTTTCTTACGGAACACTTGATGCTCCGTAAGACCGTAACATCCATTTCGATAACGTACCGGTGGCGTAGAGTAAATATACAACCTAACGGTTTCACCGAAAAACCAAATCGAACAATATCGCGTTTTCCTTTCTGTTAATTGATACATTGATTACTGTCGGTCCTTTGATTTCCTAAGAGGATCCGAGAGTTGATGAAACACGAACCAAAGACCCTCACGTTTCCTTAAATTTGGAAACTATCCTTTTCTCTCTCTCTCTCTCTCTCTCTCTCTCTCTCTTTTTTTTCCGGTAGAGGTCAGTTTTATTGGCCTCCTTTTTCCGTTTGTAGACTCGTCAATAAACGACCGTTTTCAAACTCCGATTCAGCACGCATGCGCAGTGCATGCCGTCGTTTCCTACTACCTGATTTTCATTTGTTGCTTCGAGTCGGAAGGAAAGCGCACACTGGAAATTAAACTGGATATTCTTGGATATTGCGATATAGCTGAAAAGAATTTCAATTTTTAAAATTATTTCTCAACGAAATGGGAAAACGGAAGGAAATTAAATCATTACGCGCATTCATTGCTGCGATTCAAACGACCCATTTTCTAGTGGCGGATCATGCAATTTGGCATTCACATGTTTTTCCATCTAAGCCTATGCAAAAGTATCGATTTTTAAGGGACTGAACATTCACATGTTTTTCCATCTAAGCCTATGCAAAAGTATCGATTTTTAAGGGACTGAACATTCACATGTTTTTCCATCTAAGCCTATGCAAAAGTATCGATTTTTAAGGGACTGAACATTCACATGTTTTTCCATCTAAGCCTATGCAAAAGTATCGATTTTTAAGGGACTGAACATTCACATGTTTTTCCATCTAAGCCTATGCAAAAGTATCGATTTTAAGGGACTGAACATTCACATGTTTTTCCATCTAAGCCTATGCAAAAGTATCGATTTTTAAGGGACTGAACATTCACATGTTTTTCCATCTAAGCCTATGCAAAAGTATCGATTTTTAAGGGACTGAACATTCACATGTTTTTCCATCTAAGCCTATGCAAAAGTATCGATTTTTAAGGGACTGAACATTCACATGTTTTTCCATCTAAGCCTATGCAAAAGTATCGATTTTTAAGGGACTGAACATTCACATGTTTTTCCATCTAAGCCTATGCAAAAGTATCGATTTTTAAGGGACTGAATAAACTTCCTGAAGATCGATTATTTTACTTAAGTTTAAATGATCCGTTGAAGCCAAATCTAGGAGCCGCCACTATCATTATCAAATATCTTAACTTAAGTCCAGGCGTTCCACTTCGATGAAGCAATAATTTATCTATCGATTTAGTGTCCAATATCAATTTATCTTAAGTATTTTTGCAAATTCTTTTAGAATGAACCTCAAGCAATTTTTTGAAAAATATACAAAATGTATATGTACGTATTTAACTAATAAAACTATAAGAGCGAAGACATATTTATGACCATCATTTCAGACACCGATACAATCTATAACGGAAATTTTCTCACTAAATAGTAAATCCCAATCACCTTGCCCTGATTCTGCTGGACAATTCCGGGTACTTACAACACCCTAAGACGACTCAAAAGGACCCATGCCTCGGACCTCTTTTTTGAGTACAATTCAAAGTAAAATCGCGCTCATTTTATGAAGTCAACGGACTAGAGCATCCTGCTCGCCGGAATCAACTATTCCTCAAGAAAGTAGACACAGACCTATGTGTCAATAACCTATAACCCAATAACCTTTTTCATAGCTACATATCCCCTAAAACAGACGCCAATTGTCAAGTGACAGATTGCTGAACTACTCATACAAAAAAAAAAAAAAAAAAAAAAAAAAAACTAAATAGTAAATACTAATGCTTTTTTAGGCAATGGACAGAGGCTCTACATTTTACAACAAATTCTTTAGGTTTATTACGATTGATGGATATTCAAAAATATTTATCACAGAAATCAGTGAAGCGTAAATCAATCAATAACGTCAACAAAGATTGCCTCAAAATACTCTGATGCATTTTGTGTTGGGCAAAAACGGAAATATTTCCCGTTCGAAAAACGACAAAGATCTACCCTGAGTGCGGCTACCGTAGCGTTTTCAGACAAAGACTTAGCTGATGACCATTTTCTTTACATGTTTCATTATGTTCTCGAAGCGATGAAACGTTCCAAAAAGCACAGACAAAGGCCTTTGAGAGGCGCGCCTGGTACCGATGACTCGGAGAAATCAAAATCCGGAGACTCTTTTGATGGATTCAAAAGACAATGGACTTCAATTGCTCTGTGCCTGAGGTGTCTGTCTTGACTCCTTATTCACCGGGTTACTTTCTTTTGCTACTTAAATTTCGTTTTCTTTTCAATTTTTTCAGCCTCGGGTTTTTGCCCTTTCACTGCGCCTCCGTGTCAATATTTTCCTTTCTTGATTTTTTTTTTTTTTTTTTTTTCAACGAACGGCTTCCTTTTCTAAAAAGAGGAGTATTTTGGTAGCCTTTCATACTGTTTTGCCAATCGTCAGCTTGTCCACTGCAAATCATTTTTGGCTTGACAAGAAGTGTTCACTTTCGAAACTGGAGGGCTCAGGCTCACATAAATACGATTCACTTGCAAACAGGTAGTAATCAGGAAGGGAGTGATGTCCTCTCCTGGAAAAACCCCTCCCCTGCCCTCTAGCTAACTTCATTTGGTGTCCATCGGAGTTTTTCATAAATTGGTGTCACTGTCACTGAACGTTAGAGTCCCCCCCCCCTAGTAAAGAGGAGTTCTATGGCTATGATGGCCATGCTCATAATTTTCTCCTGCCAGACCTTTCAAGTTTATTTTCAACAAGGGCTCAGCAGGGCCAAAACAAGCGTAACGAACGGGACACCTGACTCCACACTCCTGAAAGCTGGAAGAAGCTGGTGAAAATGTTGAAATACCAAGTCAAAAACTCAAGTCGTGACAAACGGTGCCTACTAACACCCCAGAAAATTTTGGTTTTTTTCTGTTTTTTCGTTTAAGAAATATGGTGACTTTTAGGACACCCTTCGTTACACTAGAAAAGTCAACATATTTCTTAAACGGAAAGACAGAAAAAAACGAAATTTTCTAGGTGATTGAACTGATTGAAGAGATGAAAAGTCCCACCCGAGGAGTTATAGATCCATTTTTAAAAATTCAACATTTTTTCATGTGATTTCTTTAAAAGTTTTATTTTACGAACAAAAATGCCAAATTGCAACTGGTTCTCACGAAAAGAAATGTTCGCAGGTTATTCTCATTTTCTGTTTTTTCACTGTACATAATTATAAATTGAATGTTTTTATTTTGATTAAAATTGGATGTCCTTTTTTTCTACTCACCCTTTACCAGTTTACTGAATATTCAAGAGTGCAGTGTGCACCGATCGAATCCAATGTCTAGATATAGGTTTATTAAATTACCTCTGATAGAGCGCCTGAATGGAAGCGTGGAACTGCAGGAGTAAAAAGAAGATGAAAAGGAAGAAAAAACGATAATTTCGAATTGAAACCGGTTGTCGGTTAATAATCACAGAACGATTATTGGGGGGAAAATATGAGTCTCTGTATTTCAATGTCCACACTCTACGGCCGTGAAAGAAGAAGTAAAAGGTAAATAAAATGGGCTTACTGCTTGACCATTACCAAACGCGACCACAGCGGCGGCCTAAAACAACGCGTCGAAACGGTGTTTCCATGTACAGGGTGTAAAGAAAGTTCGCCCCTCTAACTTCTCATTGGTTATGGGTGGCACAACCCCTGATATCTGGAGTTTTGAAGTTAGGGAAATAAGACTTAATAGAGGGCTTTTTAGGTTCTTAAAAATAATTTTGACTCCTTATTTTTCTAACTTTATTACATGGTTGCTAACTATTTGTTGAAACATGGATAAAAAAGTATATATTTTTTGTTGCTTAGAGTTTATTCAAAACATTTAAACTATCTTAGAGTAATATAAAAGTCGTTAACGTAGTATATTTACTTTAGACTAGCAGTGTAAATACAAAATTAGCTGCCTAACTTCTAAGTCAAGTAGTTTTCGAGTTATGTGTACCGAAATTTAAAAAAAACAAAATTTTCAGTTTAGCAAAATGAAACTTATCCATACAATATAATAAGAGTCGGTGTTTTTTTTAACTTTTTCTTTGATCAAAAAAAAAATTAAAACCCGGAAAAGAAAAAAAAAATTGGTGCTAGCCTCCCCTTAACTCTCTGCATCTATTAGCGGTGGATCGTGAAATGCGATTCATCCATGTCTACTTCATTTAAAACTATAGAAAAGTATCGATCGTCAGGGGGTACAATCGAATTTCCGAGAAACCGATACTTTTCTATAAATTTAAATGGAGTGGACATCGATCTATCGCATTTCACGAACCGCAACGGGCATACAGGGGCTCTAGTCTTGATCATCAACCAGTAAACAATTAGAAGAGGAGGGGACGCACTTTTTTTACACCCTGTAGAATGAAAATATATTTTTCCTTGGAAATACTTCGGTGGTGGAGGATAAGTTCAAAAAGGTCAAGACGGACATATAATGGACGGGGAACGAGCAGACGGGTGGCATGTGAACCTAGCCAGCGAGCGCATCGCGGTTTCATCTGAGAGCCGCAGCTCGGCACGCGGTGCGGCGGTTGTGAAGCTGTCCAACGCGACGCTATGTCAGTTTCGTCCATCCATGGTCCGTCTCGCGTCCGAAACGCGATGGGCGATGAGCGTGCCTGCTGAATGTTAATGTTTCATGAACTGGTATGTAAATATACATGTGCATGGACACGATGCACAAATACGGGGTGTTCCAAAGTTCCGAGGCTTGGACTTGGAACGGACAGAACAGTCCGAATGGGGCTGTTGCACACTTTTGATATAAGCGCTTTAATTGTCGATTCTGGTCTAAAAACTTCGAAAAATAACAATGACAGCACTAAAAACTTCCGAAATCCACTCTTAAACTCAACGAACGCTTTTATTTACGAGGGCGTAATGGTGACCGAAGGCAGTAACAGTGGGAGATTTCTATATTAATTTCGTCACTCTTTCTATGCTGACAAGGATGATTCACAGAGTAATTAGTTATCAGAGTGATGATCTACATCCGATGAATGGCACCGCAATACCTGGTGACATCGGTGTCAAATAAAGTCGGAGTCGTCTCTTATTGGTCACTTCTTGGTGGAGTTACAGTATTGTTAGATTGGAATCTCCCATTGTTACTACCCTCAGCCACCATTACGCCCGTGTAAGTAAAAGCGTTTATCGAGTTTAGGAGTGGATATTGGAAGTTTTATGAGTGCTGCCATCGTTATTTTTGGAGGTTTTTACACCAAAATCGACTTTAAAATCGCTTATAATAAAAGTGTGCCCCATTGAGTTGGTAGCTAGAATGGTGGTGGCCCACCGGCAAAAATCAAGAAAGTCTTTTGAGAAAGACAGCTTTAAAGTTTTCATTACCAATGTAAATGATCCAATACTCAATATCTTCAAATTGCTCTCCTGCCCTCAAAACTTCATATTTTTTGACGAAATTTTGGGGATGACTAATTGAGGGCATGACAAATTGATTCTCGTGTTCTCCGCAAAAAGAGCCCATACGCCTTTGGGCCCATGTTCCAGCCACCGCCTCAATTGGTGTTATGCTATAACTTTTTTCCATGAAGTTATATGAAGGGTATATTTTAAAGTAAAATCACGTGATCATCTCGTTGAAAGCATCGGAATGTCTCTAGATCTACTCTCAAAACTCGATGAAAGCGTTTAACATAATGCCAAACTTGCGGGTGGCAGTGGAGACTGGAGGTGTCCCATCTAATGGAAATTTCTTATGCCGAGAAAATTGATTCATTACAGAGAGCGCTGCAAATATATATATATATATATATATATATATATATATATATATATATATATATATATATATATATATATATATATATATATATATATATATATATATATATATATATATATATATATATATATATATATATATATATATATATATATATAATGAAACTCTCTCATTGTGATTCGCTCATTCGACCGCCATATTTGAATTTTGTTTTTCGCATCTGATGTAAGTTAGTGACTTTTTGATGCTTTCAACGTGATTTTCACTTGATTTTACATAAAAAATGACCCTCCTTGACGCTGTAGCAAAAATTTGCAACAGATCCCTTCTGGAAAATCGTGTTGGTTGACTAAGCACTAAGCAAACAAGAAATATACCTATATGTGTCGTGGTATCACCACAGAATAATACAATCAGAAGGGAAACTCTAATTCATTTTGAAACATTCTTTACTTCGGGCCGCCATGTTCGATGTATCTTCGGCAATCTTCGGCAGATCTTCGGCAACTGGCCGAGTTGTGATTGGTTGTATAGCCTGAAAAAGCATGTGCGCCATCTTGAGAAGTGAGTAGGCACAGTTGCCAGTTTGTGCTGGTAAATTCCAAATCTTGTTTCCATTGGCTCTTATGGGAGTTTCCCTTCTGATTGTATTATTCTGTGGTATCACATACAAAACCGTGAGAGTATCATTTGAGACATTTAAAAAAAAAACAAACAAACAAAAAAACAAACAAAAAAACAAAAAAATTGTTAGTACTACAAAAAGAGGCGGCGAAGGCCACTTTTCAGCGTCGCTCTTTAACGGTTTTTTTTTTTTTTTTTTTTTTTTTTTTAATTTATTTTTTCTTCTTCCTCTCAATTAATTTCAAAAACAAATACGAGGAAGTGTTTGAAATCATGAAAAGATTTTTACTGTTCTGATTTGTCTGGTTCATTGGCCTCCATGCTCATAGTGAGTCAAAAATAATATTTAAAACTATAATTGCCGCTTATTATGCGTGGCAGCTGATTTTATATCTTTGAACCAAAACTTTCATAACTTTGCAATATTTTCAAACCTCTCATGACATAAATACCTTCATAATGTGTATAGTGGGTATTGCGTGTTTATGAACAAACATTTTAAAAAACTTTTAAACAAAAAAGAAAAAAAACCAAAAAAGGTATCACGTCGCTTGTCGCACATTTAAGTCTTGATTGACGGCTCATTTAAAAATAAGAAATTCTAACTGCTGTTAAATATAATAAAAATTTTTTTAGTAAAAAAAAAAAAAAAAAAAAAAAAAAAAAAAAAAAAAAAAAAAAAAAAAAAAAAAATGAGAATTAGAGAATATTGAAAAAAAGTTATTCCTACGCGCTCAATATGATAAGTACGCCTGCCCAGTTTTCATTACTTATTACTCCATTGACATGGCGCAATTTCGTAGTTTTTGAATAGCTGGTTCGAATGTGGGGTAGGAGGGGCGGAGGGGGTAAAAGCCCGCTTGTTTCGGTTTTCCGCCTGATTATGTAATATATATACGGACACAGGAGACGTTTAATCTGTAAGAAAAGAACACACGAATTTGAAGTCCATAACCTCGTCTATAAATGCACACACCTTTTGAAGTTCAAACATGAAGCTATAGTAATTTGGGTGTGTTTTATCTGTCAACCGAGGAATTTTGAGTATTTTTACTTGAAAATTCATGGCGTTTGAATCTTAATCAAGTCATTGTTCCATTTTATTCTGTTGACACTTTGACTCTTCGTTGTGTTTCTATGGTACTTTTTTTTTTTCTCCAGTGTGTAGGTATTGGTATCTATCCAAGCACATTTTATAATCAGGCCCGGGTGCAAATTCGAGGTTCGGAACGTCCCCGCGAAGAACAGCCTCCGAGCATTTCTGACCAATCAGAATACATTGCTGAGTTTTCACTCTCATGGGTGAGAATTCGGAAAACGCACCTAATGCATCCTGGTCAGTCTATATATTCACAGAACTTTTGAACCACTGATGTCTTAGCATCCAGATTTTCCACAATGGGTCTGTTGCAAACTTTTGCTACACCGATTAAGAGAGCTTAATCCAATGTAAAATCGTCAGATAAGTCCATTGATGATATCAGAAAGTCATAAAATGCAATAATAAACTCACAACAGGCGTTTAATGAAATCCAAGATGGCAGAGAAATATCGAGCAATTTGTGTGTATGCACTACGAACATCCAAGGATAGCCAACTTTACAATACCGATCACAACCAATCACTACGTGAACAAACACATAACTTCTATCTCCAGTGAGGTTGTCAAAGTTGGCTATCCTTGGATGTTCGTGGTGCATGCATACAAATTGCTCGATATTTCTCCGCCATCTTGGATTTCATGAAACGCCTATTGTGAGTTTATATAATTGCATTTTATGACTTTCTGATAACACCAATGGACTTTTCAGGCGATTTTACATTTGATTAAACACTCTTAATCGTTGCCTTGTTGCAAAAGTTTGCAACAGACCCATTGTTGCTTTCTAGGTTCGTCAAAGGAATCTTTGTTTTTTTTTTGTTTTTTGTTTTTTTTTTCAATTTTAACTTTTTCGTCATAGTTTTGGAAACTTTCAAGTTAGTTTTAAAGGGAAAAAGAGGGTCTGGGGGTCTCCCTCAGATTAAAATGGAGTGAGAAGTATTCGTAGGGGATTCTCTACAGTTTTATTCTGTTTTTTCTGTGTGCAACACTCTGTATAAATTTATCGAGTAAATGCACTGGGTATTTTGAAACAGTAGCTCAGTGGGAGGCGGGAGTGCGAGGCTGAGATTCGAGTCTTATTATCTTTTCTTCCCCGCGTCATTCCCTCCCCCCTCCCCCTCCCCTTCTCCATCCCACCCGCCCCTTTGCCCACCATCCCTTTGGACTGGTGCTTCTTCCTATCTTTCTTTTTACGTATTTTTTTTTTTTTTTTTTCTGGTGTTTCCGCTCATCTCTGGACTGGACCTCATCGAGTTTCCTTTTCATTTTATTCAAGTAACGAATTTACAAGGTCTAGGTATCACCAGTTGTATATCTACCAGGCCACGTTATTTCATTTCATTATTCAAATGGGGTGAATCCCCCCCCCCCCCCCTCAGTAGTCTCGATGGTCGATGCAGTGCAGCCTGCTCCTCGTGACATCTCAAGTTCAGAGTCTGCAGTGAATATGAATTTATGCTGAATTATAAGTCTCCTCTGAGTAATCATGGCATAGAGACCATAGAGTATATACATGGATTCGCGTCACGCGATCACCTACAGCGGTTACCTGCGAACCCTTGATTTTAACTCTGAAACTGGCGAGAGGAATAGAAAAATTAAAGGAAGCCAGAAATTAGTATTTCTGCATCCTTTGTTCTACCCAACTTGCTTGAAACAACTGAGAAAAAAAAATAGGTAATTTAACAGTCTATTTGTTAAAAATGGTGAGTACAAACGCATTCGTTGATTTAACTAACCATTTTTGTGATTTTACAATCTAATTTGTTCAATCAATAACCTGGAATAATGATTTTACAAATTGGATTGTTGATTTTCCTTTTTTGGATTGTTGATTTACCTTTTTGGAAACTGTTGATACAACAAATCGGATTGTAAACTCAAAAAAATGGTTAGTTTAATCAACAAATGCGTTTGTACTCACCAGCTAGACTGCGACTGTTAAATTATCATTTTTTTCTCTTTTTTTCTACTTTTTTTTCAGTGCAGAAACTACAAAAGTTTGATTCAGTTAAAGAGACCAAGGATACGAAACAGGTGACGTTATACTTCAAGATACGTCATTTATAAGATGATAGGAAAGTTGATTGCGTAGGCTTCCTGTGTGTGTGTGTGTGTGTGGGGGGGGGGGGGGGCTTAGCCACTTCAATCGATCTGAGGAAGTGGCTTGAAATATACTTTGCTTATTTCATGGAAAATGAGACTGGTAAAATTTACCATTTGCAAAGCTGATTTTGGAGTTTGCTAGAAAGTGTGGTAAACACTATAATATGGTTAATTCAACTACCTTGCGGTAAATTAAGTTTACCTGATGGTACATTTTTCCAAAGTCCACCATAGTACCATAGTGTCCTATAGTGTTCACCATATTTTCTGACAAGACTCCAAAATCAGCAACGCAAATAACTACCATTTTTTTTTTTTTTTTTTTTTTTCGTGTTTAGTGAAAATCAAGGAAACAATAACTATTTCTGACACCAGATAATACAAATTTTAAAATACCTATCGATAGGAAAAGCCCTTGGTCGACTGGAATGTATGATCAAAAAAATGAAACATGTCATCACTTTCAAGCCCCCCCCTCCCCCAATTTGACCCCCAAAAACCACCCATGGTGAATAGACGGTTGTAGTGCGAAGTCAACGGTTACCCAACATTCCCAACAACCACAATAATGCACTCAGCGGTCGCAATCGGTTGTGATAAAACTCGCGTAGCGTTCCAAACTATCTTCTTTCACTCTCCCCGTCTCCCGTGACCCCCATGTATATCCGTCTCTTTTTAATTTCGAAATTCGTATACAGGGCTTTGTTTTACGACATATTATTATCAAAATCGCATGAAAATGCCTCGAGGGATTCATTTCTGCCATAAAAGTTTACAAAATATAAGTCTCTATGTACGATTTTTGAAATTAGAGTGAGATGGCAGTACATGCATGGGGGTCACGTAAGAGCGAGAGAGACAAACTGGTTTTGTTTGGAACGCTCATCACGGGCAGTCACCATTACTAAAACCCTCTATTGCAACTTGCAAGCAGGGAAGAACGTCTTCTGAATTCGTTTTTGACATATTTTAAAACGCAAAAAACTTAGAAAAAATATACAAAATTAAAACAAAGAATAAAAATTAAAAAAAAATAAACAAAATTAAAAGAAAGAATAAAAATTAAAAAAATAAACAAAATTAAAAGAAAGAATAAAAATTAAAAAAATAAACAAAATTAAAACAAAGAATAAAAATTGGATTCAAAATAATTCAGTCTCGGATTCCCACATTTCCAAATCATATATCTTTTGACCTTGAAGTTTTGTTTTATGTTTTGTTTTTTTGCCTTTTTGGTTTCTTTTTACCTAATGACTTTAATTTCAGATTTTGCCTCAAACGAAAACCTCCCTTAAAATACAGTTAACCGTTATCAACGGGGCAAAAAAAAAAAGGACCGAGCTAGACAAGAAAATAATGACCGCAAATCAAAGGTCAGCCCTCTCAAAAGCCGTCCGTTTCCAAGAACCGATGGAATCTCCCGTTACTGCTCCAGGGATATAGCGACAGAGTTTACTTCTTTTCTTTTTTAATATTTTAGTTTCTCCTATTCCTCTGGTGGGTCTTTGCACTCTGAACTCTGGATAAGACGCTCACCACCTGTTACAGGGTTACTTTTTTTTTTTTTTTTATCTAATCTCTTTCCTCTCTCCATCCTCGATTGATAATATCACGGTTATCTCATCCCTGTTTTTACGAGAGGTGCGACTGAGCAAGGTGATTTTATTTCCGTTATCCAAGATTTGTGGCTAATTTTCTGGTTAAGTGATCGCGGCCAATATTGATGGGAATGATGAGCATTCTCACAAGGGATTTGAACATCGAAACAGCCAAACAGGTTAGCGTTGTTTTTGCGAGGTTGTCAAACGTAATCATCAAAATGGTGACTTCGGATTTTATACTGTGGTAAAAATGCTGTGAGAAGACATGATAATCACCCCTTTTAACGAAGGCTGGATTGCAACAGTTCGAAAGAAAAAAAAAAAAAAAAAAAAAAAAAAAAAATTAAACTAGAAAGAAAGGCAAGGGCGTATTTGATGAGGGCCTTTCAGCAGCGAAGGCTCGTGCAATTTGGGAAAACTATTTTTATATTTCATTTGATTATGACCCAATGGCGGCGCGTGCAATCTGGCAACGTTGCACTTCGTTCATTTAAACTCATGTAAAATATCGGTTAAAGGGAGTGGACATGTGCAGTGTGCAACCCCCAATATGTTACCTTACTCATAGCTCTAAGGATTACGTGCAACATTGCCAAATTGCAAAAGCCGCCACTGAATTACAGAGCGCTGCTCGTTTAGTTTGCGGCATTAATTTTCTTCCTCCATTTAAATGTATGCGTAACAATCAGTAGCGTACACAGGAATTTGCCTTTCTCTCTCTCTCCCCATTTGAATACGTGTGTAAGAAAAGGACGGAAACAGGGGCTCGAACGTGTCTTCAGCCCCTGTCTCTTTCCTTTTCTAGTTCACACACTCAAACGGGAAAAGAGCGAGAGAGACTAATTCCTGCGTACGCCATTGGACAATCGATTGTTGGTGAAGCGCTGCTTCACTATCAAATCGATTGTTTTACCTAGAATCAAATGGAGGAAAAACATGGTTGGCTAATTGCACGAGCCGCCACTGGATACTCTCACGTATGATATATGATTTCGATCGATATCCCTAGCTCTAGCGCGTCGATATTTGGTCTAAAAACTGAAATTTCAAGTTTACTCACCATTTAACATTTCCATGAAAGGCAAGTCCGCTCCGGGGGGGGGGGGAACTTGGAATTGATAGTGGAGCGTGAAAGTGTGTCCTCTACAGAATTGCCAGTTGGTGAGACCAAAAGGAAAAATTCGCAGACTTTTCCATTTAATTTAAATGTAAAATAAGCTGATTTTTCCGATTCACAATTCGGCAACCTCTGAGTCCACCAGATAAATATTTCCGGTTGCAAGAGATAAATATTTATTCTGAATATTCTGATAACCAAGTCTTCGTTGACGGTATCGGTCGGTCGCAGCGCACTGTTGACGCGTACACCACCCTCACCCCACATCACCGCGATATCATGCTATCGTTGTGATATTACAAATTTAAACTAACCATCGATTTATAATAAGAGTGTAAATGAAATGCGTATATACAGATATACACGGTCTTAAGCGTTGACTAGACTACTCTCTCTTCTCTTCTAACATCAAGGCCCCCCGCCCACCCCCACACCCGTGAATAAATTATGCACTTGGAGATGCTTAAAGAACCCGACCAAAGCTTGTTGACGAGCTGGTGTGCTTATAGATGCTTAGTCGCTTATCAAAATCCATCCATGGAAATGACACTCCTTATGGCTATGAGCCGAGACTTGCGATATAAGCGATTAGTGTCGACAAATAAGAATTTTTAAAATCAGATGCGCCACGAGGCACCCGAATGAGCAGTGGCGTCGCGTGCCATTTGGCAACAATGCAACTGCTCCATTTAAACTCATTAAATATATCGAATTTTCCTTGTGCACTGTGTACCCCCTGAATTCGATATTTTACATGAGTTTAAATGGATACAATACGTTTGTATGGAACGCCGATGGCAGTAACCGAAGTTTTTGGTTTCGAATAATAAACTTCAGTTTGGAGTATACCTTATTCTTCAGAAGGGACGAAATTTGGGTCACGCAGTATAACCAGAGGTTGCAATGCATGACCGGGTTTTGGCCCCAAAAATGGTCAAAATTCAAAATCTAATTGGTCTAAAAAATCCTTTGAAATGGCTCTACTTACTCTTTATAAGGCTTTTTATATTTAGGTTGCATTACCATTATTTATTGCAGGGAAAGTAATCGAATTTATTCAATTTGAAATCAGAAAAGTTAATGTTTACTTAAAGATTTTAGATTGTCTTTGTACAGAAATTTAATGCAATTATCCACTTGAAGAGAGGAGGAGTGCAAATAAAGCCGGGTTTTGGCACCAAATGGTTTATATTTTTAGGTAGAAGTGGTGTTTACGGGTTATTTGATTTTTTATGGCGTCCTTTATCACCTCAAACGTGGGTCGATTCCGTGTTTTTCAAAATTAACCCAAAGTTGCCAAAAGAAAGAGAAAAAGTTGGAGTGCTTAAAGCTCTCCCCCCCTCCCCTTGCCTTAAGAGGTTCCGCCAATGATTATTTTTATTGGTTCTTGTTTAATAACCACATATCATTCAAAGAGAAAATAATAATATATTTTACCGACAAAGAACTTAAAATTACTAAAACAATCTGTCGCAAACACTTGAAAATAATAGTGTAAACAAATCAAGAGCTATTTGACTGAGCCCTATAAGAAATGATAAGTCATGACTTGATTCATCAAAAACTGCGGCTGCATTAAGAGAAATATCAAGCACACGTAGAATCGTGCATACATGACAAATAAAAATAAAGAATGGGCATAAGTGCATGATCAATTGGAGTTGCAACAGTAATCGATCGTATTTTTGGACAAGAGCGATTCTTGGAAAATCGTCTTTTGGGTTAACTCAATCAGGACAAAAACTTTTAAGAAGTTTTCAAATTAATTGATGGAGGGTCAGCTATGCAGTTGGTAAATTCTACCAGCTATTTTATGTGTTTAGAATCGACCCTCCATAACGCTGCAGCAAAAGTATGCAATGAACCTATTGTTTTCGTGACGCCATCCATGCCATACACTAAAACGCAGTCTTTTGGACTATCGCAACATTTTGCCACCCCCCCCCTCACTCTTTCCCCTCCATGTAAGAACTGTGGCGTGTGAATCAATTTGGCGCGCGCGAACGAGTAGTCGAAAAAGAAGGAAACCAAATAAATCAAACAAAAAATTAAGAATAATCAGAGATAGCGATGTGTTCACTATCAGCAGAGAAGTCATCACCGTATTATATGGGTGTATTGGCACCGCAAGGCGATGACATGGCACAGTCGACCGCCGTGCACTGAATCGAAACCAGGATTTTTCTGGACATGCAAAATTTGTTGAACTTATGCTTTCAAAACATTTCAGTGACAATATTTACTTGCAAAATATCATGTTATTTGACTCATTTTATAAGCTCTGATTTGAATGAGGTTACACATTCTTATTTCCTTGCTCTAACAAAATTAGAATAATTGATCAAGTATATTGCGATGGCGCAGTTTACTAGGTATTTTGTTTCGATTGGGCTCTCACGACTAAGTCAATCATGGTTTATTCAAAGTAATGGCCTCTAGGTATGTCTAATACAACCCAAAAGAACGTCCCTCCATCATACATTTTTTTTTTATATTTCTTAACCCTTTCAAATTTACATGGTTTTATGAAAAAAAAAAAAAAAAAAGCTTTGTCGTCTGTTCGTCTTTCAAGGCCTTCGTACACGCTCAAAGTGGGATCTTCAAACTGGCATCGGTGAGCTGAAATCCACCGCAAACTATAGAGTTGCCAATCTGACATTTCTAAAATTCAAACATAACCTTGACCAAAACACATCCTAAACGGGTTTATTGGTTTTATCAACAGTAGATGCACCATCCATGGTTGATATTCCGTTTGTCAAATAACTGTGCAATTTGACGGCCCGTCAAACTGCAGAGTTATTTGCAGCAGCGGCTCGTGCAATGTGGCAACAATGGATTTCCTCCATTTAAAACTGTGTAAAATAATCGATTACTTGGTGAGGCGCAGCGCCTCACCTAGTATCGATCTTTTTGCATACGTTTAAATGGCAAAAGTGCACGGTTGCCAGATTGCACGAGCCGCCACTGGTTATTTGACAAACGAAATATCAACCAAACATGCAAACTGCAAAGGTTGGCTCACCTGCCGTTTTGAGGTGAAATCTCGGCTCACCGATGCCAATTTGACGATCCTAATTTGACGAAGGACTTCAGTCTGTCAGTATTTCAGGCAGTGGCGTCGCGTGCAATTTGGCAACAATGCATTCTATCCATTTAAACTCATGTAAAAGATCGAATTCAGGGGGTGCACAGTGCACAAGAAAAATTCGACATATTCAATGAGTTTAAATGGAGCAGTTGCATTGTTGCCAGTTGGCACGCGACGCCACTGATTTGAGGCCGTCAGTACGCCCGCATACTCGCAAAACTTTTTAACCATTCATCCATATGCATCCAAATTTTGCACAGATATATTTAGATGTCCCGGTGGGGGTTTTTTGTTTGTTTTTTTGTTTGTTTTTTCGAAATTTTATCTTTTAAGTTAGTTAAGGTGATTCCATGTCACGTGACCAAGGCGATCGATTAGCCGATCGATTAATGGTCATTTTCCGGACTCTGTGGAATTTTTTTTTTGTAAAACCAGGATTGTCAGCACCTGGAGGTAGATCTAACAAAGATATCTGTTAATTTTGGATGCTCGAATCCGGAAACTAAGGACGTAACTATGCGAATTCGCACAATCGCTGTTCGATTTATCGTATCGCACAACGGATTCTGAATTCGCATAGTTACGTCCTTATTTTCCGGATTCGAGCATCCAAACTTAACAGATATTTTTGCTATACCTACCTCCAGGTGCTGACAATCCTGGTTTTACAAAAAAAACTCCTCAGAGTTCGGAAAATGACCATTAATCGATCGACTAATCCATCGCCATGGTCACGTGCCATGGAATCTCCGTAAGTGGAAAAAATTGGTTTCCAATAAAATCAATGAGAAAATATGGGTTAAATAAGGGAAAAATTGAACTATTTCAAATACGGATCTTTTGATTCGGCCGAAAATGAAAAGGTGGTCTGGAGGTCTCAATCTAACTTCCAATGTTTGTCCGGGGGTCTCTCTTAGAATTTTAAAGGGATCTGGGAACTCCTTCAGATTAAAAATAGTGTGAGAAAGTGTTGGTAGGGTATTCCCTACAAGTTTATTTCATTGGCGGCTCGTGCAATTTGGCAACAATGTTTTACCTTCATATGATTCTATGTAAAACAATCGATTCGATAGTGCAGCAGCGCTTCACCAGCAATCGATTATTGAGCATGGATTCAAATGAAGCGTTGACATTGTTGCCAAATAGCACGAGCCGCCACTGGTTTATTTTAAGATATCTCGCCATTTATTGTTCATGATCTTTATTTTTATTCTTGAAATGATGTCCGAGAAAGTCCATGTTCTGATCTACTGGGCGCCGTTGGAGTTTTGCCTCAAGGCGAGAGGGAATTTAAAAACTCAGACGTCGCGACGATAACAAGAAGCAAGCGCTGATAAAACAGTTAAATCGTCCGACTCTATTCAAGCAAGCCGCGGGCGAGCAACGACCAAGGAGCAAGGAGCAAGTCTGCTGCGGCTGGGCTGGTCGGTAAATAAATTGGAAGTGATAATAGGAGCGGTTATTAGGCGATTTTTAGCGTCGCAAAGTGACACACGCGCGCGGCCTGAGCAGAGTGAACAGTGAACGTCGCTTCGGCGCACAGGAAGCCGCCTCTGTTCTCGGTGATGACACCATTCAAAAAGCCTATAAAATTGGCTCCTCAGACCTCGTAGGCGTAGGTGGAACTGCGGATTATATACAGGGTGTTGAAAAACTGTTCCCGAATATTTCAGGGGCGGATTCTACAGGTCAAAATAAGACCTTTTTATCCCATAAACATGTGTCCGAAAATGCCCCCCTTTTGAGCTACAGCCCCCCAAAGTTTTAAAAAATTTACGGTTTTTTTGGAATAGCGACCACTATTATGAACCAAATGTCTTAAAACTTGGTGTCCTAAGGTAATTTTACGTGTAGAATCCATTAGTGACCTCGAAAAATTCAGGAATTGAGTCTAACTGTACTTTTCACGCAATCTTGTACCTTTAAAGGCACAAATTTTATGTTACGGATTAAAATTTTGAAGATTAATTAGCGAAATCAGATGTGAAAAACTCTTAGAAAGATTTTTGGTCCTCCTTGTTTCTTTCGATACGACGCGTTTTAAGCGAGATAATCGCTGCACAGTGTGGAAAAGTCAGCGCTTTTACCATAGCAGCCGGCCCGTAGAAGCAGTGGAGAGGCGGGTTGCATACTAACTGCCGTTTTTCATGGTAAAAGCGCTGACTTTTCTACACTGTGCAGCGATTATCTCGCTTAAAACGCGTCGTATCGAAAGAAACAAAGAGGACCAAAAATCTTTCTAAGGGTTTTTCGCATCTGATTTCGCTAATTATTCTTCAAAATTTTAATCCGTAACATAAAATTTGTGCCTTTAAAGGTACAAGATTGCGTGAAAAGTACAGTTAGACTCAATTCCTGAATTTTTCGAGGTCATTAATGGATTCTGCACGTAAAATTACCTTAGGACACCAAGTTTTAAGACATTTGGTTCATAATAGTGGTCGCTATTCCAAAAAAACCGTAAACTTTTTAAAACTTTGGGGGGCTGTAACTCAAAAGGGGGGCATTTTCGGACACATGTTAATAGGAAAAAAAGGTCTTATTTTGACCTGTAAAATCCGCCCCTGAAATATTCGGGAACAGTTTTTCAACACCCTGTATAGGTACAAATAAACGATACAAATAGAATACATACCCTAAACGACTACTTTGTCAGTATTTTAAACTGGAGGAGACTCCTACACCCAGTGGCGCGGCGTCACTTTTGGGGGGGGGGGGTTTCTTTGTCATTTGCAAATTCAAAAAGACCGCGGTAATCGCCAACCAGCGCTCGCTGCGTAAAGAAAGGGCTCTCATAAAACATTAGCATTTTCTCTCTGCAGAGCAAGCGTCCCGCTCGCTCCACTCCAAGCCGCAATCCGGCAACCACGCGCAAAATCCATTGTATCGCAATGCTACCAACCTGTGAATAAGTGAGGGCTGGTAAAAAAAAAAAAAAAAAAAAAAAAAAAAAAAAAAAAAAAAACTTTTATACTCAGCAAGATTTATATATCCGATGTGAATTATGTATCCATCGACGTAAAAGATAATAAATATATCTATACTCTGTTCAAGATAAGAAGGCGGGTGAGAATTTAGGTAGTAATGCACTATTTAGCAACAATGCGGCTATACCGGCTACTCCAACCCTTCGCAGTGGCCGTTGTTCTTCCGAACTCTCTCTTGGCACGGAGGATTTCCAAGAACCGACAGACTCAACAATTTACACACGTCCAGTAAATATTGCGAACGGTCCAAAATACGAAAAAACGGACGAAATTTTCGCCCAAAAGGGCCAAAACTCGGCAAAAATAGTCGACTTCGAATATTGATGACTCTCGGAAATTCGTATTTTTCAGTCGGAATTAAATTCAGAATATTTCGTCTAATATCGAATATATGAGAGTCATCAATATTCAAAGTCGACTATTTTTGCCGAGTTTTGGCCCTTTAGAGCGAAAATTTCGTGCGTTTTTTCGTATTTTTGACCGTTCGCAATTTTTACTGGACGTGTGTAAATTGTTGAGTCTGTCGGTTCTCGGAAATCCTCCGTGCCAAGAGAGAAGTCGGAAGAACAACGGCCACTGCGAAGGGTTGGAGTAGCCGGTATAGACACACTGTTGCTAAATAGTGCATTACTACCTGAATTCTCACCCGCCTTCTTATCGTGAATAGAGTATTATACAATTATAAATTTATGTCTGGGGGGAAAAAATATGTCTACGAAAAAAAGTTTAAATCCAGTAGAAATTTTTATTTATCTTGGGTCACGGAAAGGATTCCATGATTGGGGCAGCTTCACTGGCTACTCATGGCTATGTAACATGGGCAAAAAGTTGATGTTGCCAAAACCTAGCATGTGACCCCTCTATCGATTCAGCTTGGAAAATTGAGTCGATCGCTCTCAAGGATTTTCAAATCTTTTGAGAGTGGGGCCGCTTCACTGGCAACTCATATGGCTTTGTAACATGGGCAAAAAGTTGATGTTGCCAAAACCTAGCATGCGACCCACAGTGTTTGGAGCGAGCCGGATCTTTGGCGGAAACCTCTAGCATGCTCGCATTTCATTGAAACTTGGTACTAAGGGGTTTTTTAAGTCGTAGGTTTCATTTTTTATATCAGATTTAACTATAGATTTCATTTATTATTTTTTTATTTTTATTTTCGGGAAAATGACTAAGTCCCACACAAGCCGCAGAGGCACTTTTAAACACAAAAATACGAAAGGGGTGCAAGTCGGGGCAAGATATTATTGTTGGATCGTTCAGAAAAAATGTTTTTTTGAACTTTCCTTACCATATTTCCCCGGGGCAATGCTGGGAAAAAAAGATATTGACACGCGAACATGGCTCATCTCACGATCGTGAAAATGACCAAGTTCCACACAAGCCGCAGAGGCACTTTTAAACACAAAAATACGAAAGGGGGGCAAGTTGGGGCAGGATATTATTGTTGGATCTTTCAGAAAAAATGTTTTTCTGAACGTTCTTTGCCTTAGATTTGCCGGGCAATCCCGGGCATTTTTTTAAACGTCCTCCAAAAAGGGCACAAATGCAGATGAAAAGTCGATTTTTGAGGGGTCCAGCCCCCCCTCATAATAAACATGAAATAAATGTTTAAATGGCTTAAAAGTAAGTTCATATGTCCTAATTGAAGTACAGAGGTCTAAATTGGAATGTGAGTAAAAGAGTATTGTTTTTTTTACAATTATGTGTAAACCCACCCAAGTTGACTCAAAATTCGCGTCAAAACCGGTACTTTCACATGTCTGTTGGGGGCAAGTATGGGGCTTCCAAATTGATCAAATACGGCTAACATGCATGTTCTATACCCTTTAGAAGGTAGGTAAGGCCTATAAACCAACTTCAGAGCCGATTTCAAATTTGAGGTTTCTGCCAGAGATCCGGGTCGCTCCGAACACTGTGCGACCCCTCTATCGGTTCAGATTGGCAAATGGAGTCGATCGCTCTCAAGGGTTTTCATATCTTTGGAAACTGTGGTCTTTCCACTGGGAACTTATGGGTATGTAAGTTGACTGGAAAAACATTGGTGTACGAAAAACTCGACAGGTGAAACAGTTTGTCATGTCTTTTTTTTTTATTTTATTTTTTTAATTTTTTTATATATAGCTTCTAAAGTCACAGCATACCGTTCGCGTTCAATTCATTGGAGATGCGAAAACCACTGGATCGGGCACCCATTATTGGGACCTCGTGCACTTTGGCAAGAATGTTATACTCCCATTTGATTGTATGTAAAACAATCGATTCGGAAGTGAAGCCGCGCTTCACCAGCAATCGATTGTTGAACATGAATTCAAATGGAGCGAAGACATTGTTGCCAGATGGCACGAGCCACCTCCGGTACCCATGTCCCTGAATAACCCCTAAGACATGGTTTTGAAACAAATTGTACGGCTGAATATAGTAACCCCCAATTCCTTGCACGGAAAAAAAATGGTAGAATTTACCATCTGCATAGCTGATTTTGGCGTCCGCTAGAAAGTATGATAAATTTCGCCATAATATGGTAAATGAAACGTATATATCTTGTATTAGATCAAATTATAGTCTGTTGTTACAATGTATCATAATCATAGGTGAAATTTACTACACTTCGGGCAGATTTCAAAATTAGTTCTGCAGGTAGTAAATTCTTCCAGTTTTTTTTTTTTTTTTTTTTTTTTTTTCCCGTGTGGGGTTTTACATTATACGCACATGTGTCACCAAATTTTTATATTTGCCTTCGTTTTGCTGTAATGGAAGCATGTCAGGTGGTCTGGTGCACCCTGTATTTACACGATGGGAATGTTTAAAGCGATGTAAAGTACGTTCTCACGGAGGAGTGGTGCGGTCGACGCGACGCGGTAGAGTCAGTGTTCTGCAGAGATGGAACCATGGAGTAGCGAGTAGCCTGAGTGCCTGCACAGTGCAAACGGGGACGGTGATGGGACCCGACGCACAGTGGAACGACTCAATCAACGGGGTCGGACATGGAATGTTTTATCAAAAATGAAAATTTGAATATTTTTATCGCCAGTAAACAAACTACGTAAGGTGATTCTTTACAATAAAATCTAAGAAACCACTTTCAAACTTTTATTGGGGCTCTTGCAAACCTTATAATCTGCTCGGGATAAGAAGTCCGATCCGATGAGAAGTCAGGTAAAAACGCACTATATTGCAACGCAGCGGTTCCTGTGCCGTCGATTCTCAGCCACTTCGTTCGTTCGCAGGAAACCGGCCTTTCAGACCCTTTTATTTGAAGAGACAACGCCGTGAACTGACCAATTATACCGTCCTTTGAACGAAAAAGCGAAAAAAAAGGTCATCCACATTTTTGGAGGGTCTGCCTCCCCCCAATCCAGTCAGAGAGATAAAGAGATTTTGAGTCACATGCACGAAACATTGAGTACTTAGTTAACTATTCGTACAGGAGGGTCATGGATTTGCCTAACCAGTGAATTTGAAGGCGCACAAGACTTCCGTGATGAAGACAGTTTGAGAGCTTTGAGACTCACCGTTCGTCGCGAAAAAATGGAGTTGGAGTTCAGGGATGTGAATTTAAGGTATTTTTGCGGGGGTGGAGGTGACAATGGGGTGCGACTGCGGGGAGGGGGCAAGACTGTTCATTAGGACTCATGAGATGCACTATAGGAGGCAGAGCCGTCGTTTTGTGCAGTGCCGCGGCGCGGCGCGGCGTCGCACTATGGGCCAGTTCAAAAATTTAGCGCGCCAAAAGTCAATTTGGCGACATTTTTTTTGAGGTGCGGGAGGTTGGTTAAAATCTTCTTCAGCTTCCACTGATGTCGTAGATCAATGCTTTTTATATGTTTTATCACGATATCGATGACTAATTGAAGGGAGAAATGTTGCTACTTGTGACCGTCGCGTCGCCGGCAGCGCGTGCATGAAGAAAGTGTTTGCGTTTTGCTTTGTTTTATACCACCAGCGTTGCCTGCACACAATTTCTGTGTATGTTGGCAAAATCTACATAAAAATGCGAGTTGTTTAGTATAGTTTTGATTATCATGGGATAAAATGGTGTCTACAAAATTGCATGGTAAAAAAGGCTCTTATTTAAGAAAAAAAACCACAATTATTTCATCTTCTTTGGACCCGCAAAAACAAAAGCCACAAAATGCCACGAGTTTTATTGCTGTTCTGAGTTCTTTATACCCTAAAGATCACCCCAAAACAGGTCCCAATAGGAACAAATAGGTACAAGTATGTTTTTCCAATTTTTTTCGAAGGCAGGTTCCATCAAACTGAAAACACGAGGTTTCATTATGATGCGCAAAAATACAATTTTAGATCAAATCAAGAAGATTTTGAGTTGAATTTTGCAGTAAATATAAATATGTTGTATTTCTAATGTACTTCAAATATGTTAGGATCAAATCTAAGTTATCAGATAGGGGACACAACCCCAAATGTGAGGGGTGGGGTGGGGGAGGGGGAGAGCACTTTAAATTATATGTTCTATTGAATTTCCACGCTTAAAGATCGTAAGGTCTATTTTTCATTGCGAAATTTCTTGACAAACTGCTTCATTTCATCAGAAAGAATAGGAGCAAATCGAATTTTAGTCGCGTATAGTTTGGCAAGGGTGCAGTGAATGCAAAAAATGCATCTTTCGATTCCAGATGTAAGAACCTGTAGTTCAATCAATCAAATGAAGATGCGTTGGTCGCTTTACCTCACCCGAGACGCAATGTTTTGTACATTTATTTGATAAATAAGCAGGATACATACTACTCGGTTAAAATGTGACGTTGCCAAATGTACGCAATTTCGTGTAGGTACACAAAACAAAATGTAAAGAGCCGTATGATGTGACGTCTCTTTTAACATCTTTGTAATGCACGTAGCATTCTCTTCTCAAGTATTATACATTATAAATACTGGGAACGGATGCTATATCTGTTAGATTTGCCATCTAGACTCTGCCTTATCATTACCCGAGATAGATACTACTCGATTAAAATACAACGTTGCCATAAATATACAGTTTTGAGTAAAGGAAATTTAAAGAGTCGTATGATGTGATAACGCCTCTATTTGAACATCTTTGAAATGCACATTTCATTCTCTTCTCAGGTAATAACCTCTATTTAATACAGGCAATGGAGGCTGCGTATTTATTAGATTTTCCTCATCTATACTTTGATTTCACAATACACCTTTTTCTTTTTCTTTGTGCAAAATAATTTGAAAAATGGAAATAACCGAATGAATTATCAAATAATATAATTAATGTATAGATATATACTCGGTCTCAGTGGTAATCCTTTGCGGCTTGATTAATACCTTTTCACGTCTTAACAGAGGAGACGGGGGAGGAGAAAAACAATTAACTAATTAATTAATTAATTAATTAATTAATTAATGAAAATAATAGGAACTAATAATATAATAATGGTGGTGATTTTTTTTCAATTATTTTTCCTACATTCTACTTTTTTTTAAGATAGTAAGTTTTTTATCATTAGCACTAAAAATGTATGATAGTATTTCCAACTTACGTGTCTGGTAACTTTAATATTTATTATTTTGTGATATTATTTAAAGGCTTTATGAGCTGCCTGTTGCCTTTTTATAATGTGATATTTCCTTAAATTATGTTGACTCTCTTTGTGAGTAAATTTAAAATTTTGAAAATTTTTGAGAATTTTTAATTTAAATTTTGAAAATTGTTAAGGAATTTTTGTACAGATTTCTGAGTAGGAAATCACAATTAGCACATTAAACAACCTCCTGGCACTAACTTTCAACGAATTTTTTCCATTTTTTTTTTTTAAATTTTGAAAAAAATGTGTAAAGAATTTTTGTTTACAAATTTTGAGTGAAAAATCGGAATTAGCACCTTAAAAAACCCTCAGGTACCAATTTTCATGGAAATATCACAAGTGGTTTTAAAGTTATTAATTTTGGCGTGCTAAATTTTTGAACTGGCCCACAGTGCGTCGCGCGTCGCGTGTAATTTGAAAACGCTGCATGGTATCTATTTAAACCCATTAAAAATATCGATCCGAGGGAGTGCATAGTGCACCTCCAGCAGTTCGACCCTTTCATGCGTTTAAATGGACCAAAATTCAGAGTTGCCAGATTGCACGTGACACTACTGGTTTTGTGACTATTTAATCAGTGATGGCGGCGCGTGCCATCTGACAACCTGACAGACCATTTAAAGTTATGAGAAAAGTCGAAATATTTGAGGAGCTCAGTGCATTTTCTTTATTCGATATTTAACACGGGTTTAAGTGGATAGTGGACGAAATGCATTGTTGCCAGATTAATTTTGTCTCGACCCAGCACTTGTGCTAGCGGCCGTTAAGATGATATAGCACAAAACAAAACGGACAGTGAGGAAGAACGGTGCGGTGCGGTGGTGGATGTCCGAAGACGCAACAACGAACGGCGCACCATGGTCTCTGAGATCGAAAAGAAAAAAGTGGTCAAAAATCAAAGAAAAATAGTCATCAAAAATCATCGTTCTTGACCTTTCAAGCTTAATTTAAGACTTTCCATTGACAGTGTTACGGTTAGATGACTAACTCAGAGTTTTCTCTGTGCTATGAGTCGGCCTTGAAAGTTTATAAACGCTATCACTGAAAAAAATCAATTGTTAAAGCAACAATTCAAAATTTGCTAATTTAAAAAAAATTGAAAGTTGCTAAATCAACCAGGGTTTTCTGTTAAGTTAGCAATTTATTTGTTGAGTTTACAAAAATAGTTGTTAAATTAACCACATAATGGTGTTCTTTTAACAAAATAGACATTGTCAATTTAACAATTTTAAATAGTTAAAAAAGTACAGAGCTTAACCCAATTAGTTGATCTAACAATTCAGCTTGTTATATCAGCAAAAAAAAATGCTGATTTTGCTTACCAATTTGTTATTCCAGCATAAAAATTGTTATTTTTACTATTTGATTTGCTGGTTGGGCAATGTTTGTTGTTAAGCTAACAAAATGAATTGCTGATTTAGCATTTGAGTTGTTAATTTAACAGAATTATAGCAAACCATTTAATTTAGCAAATCACTTTGTTCTGTACTTTTTTAACTATTTATTTTTTTCAGTGTAGATTGATGAGATTTACTTTCTGATTTTTGGCCACCATTTCATGATCTTTAACCTTTGTGCGGCGGAAGAGTCTACCTCCGTTCGGCCCCCCGCGTGGTCCATTCCGCTCATTTCCCGGTTGAGACTCGGCTACAATGATGGATAAACGGCAAGAGGGCTCACTGGATCACTGTGTGGCGTATTGGATGCAGGACTATAATTCAGTACCACGCGACTGGCAGGCCTTTTACCCCCACCACCGGGAGTCGGCCACGAGAGTGGCGGCCGTATGTGTGTGCGCTGGGAGGCATCCAAGTCGGCTGGGTGCACGTTGTGATCAGTATCTTCATTGAAGCCAGTTTCAAATATCGCTCTGCCGAGGACGGACCTATCGTCTCTCGGCCTTCTAACCGTTCACACTTTTAAAATAGATCGTTCCAAAAATTTGTGTTTCCTGAATCGCGTGAAATTTGTTTACCTCTACTTGTGTACCAGTTAAATATTTTTTTCCTTTGAAAGAAAATTATTAAAATAAAAAAGAAGAAGAAGAAGCAAAAAAAAACTTGTGTTTCACTGACTCGGTCGTCTTCGATATTTTCATTAATTTTACCCACGTGTGATATACGAACGAGCTTTCAAAGTGCTGCGTCCCAACTTGTGAATGGATACGTCTCCAAGAACAGCCGATCTGTTTAGTTTTACAAATATTGAATTCTGAAATTTAATGGAAGTGATTCTTGAAAAGTGTAAATTTTCCGAGTTGTGAAAATTTTGTGGGTGTGACAGTGAAAGTGTTTAGTGTGTCGTCAGCGAAAGGAAATTATTTTAACCATGGTCGCCGGCGGAGGTACTGTCACCTCTTCAGCAGGATTTAATGCCGCTGTACCTTGTGGAGGGGATTCATCCCCTGTGAACGCTGCTGATACTACCGCTATTTCGCAATCTAGGAAACCCAGCGATACTCGAAGGGTATGTATCAAAATCCAGAGCTTTTATGAACTTACTATGTACTATGAGAGCTACAACGAAGCTACCCGTTATTAATTATAGTTTCTCAACTCTCCGGATGCAAAATTACCCATTTTAGTTTTTCGAAAATATGAAAATGTGATGACGAAGAGAGCTTTTTTCACTCTCTGAAATATGTAGTTGCAGTTGTCCGCCTCGATTGGCAAAATTATAGGGATTTCAAGGTTACTGGCATTTGCCTCTGCGGCTTTTTTGCTATTTCTGTCATCAAGAATGATGAGAATAGTCTCAAAGTTTAATCTGCTGCGAAACAATCCATGTCTATCATGTTTGAATTTTCAAAATCAAATCATATCTTGAGACCACCAGGCCAGCTAGCTAGAACTCTCTTCAGTCTCAATTAAATTCTAATTCACGTATCCCAATTACGTTGACCAGTCGGATGCTTAACCGCTTAATTTTGCTGTAACGTTTAAGTAATTTCAATTTTTGGCGCGTAACTCACCGTATAGCTCTCATAGCGTGATGACACTGAAATCAGTTACACTTCCTACCGATCAATTCTTCCACACTTCCAAGTGCCGGCAAGTTCAGTTGGCCGGTTTTAAAGAAATCATACTTTGCCGTGTAGGACTTATCAACCTTAATGAGAGCTACTGGACTAACGTATGCACTTTTTGCTGTAGGAGAATTTTACGTTTTCTACCACCGTTTCAAATTCCACTTTCACTAATGAATTTGCTTATCTTGTATGTATTACCTTAATGGCAAATTCATTACTTAATTTTACTGGAGTTTCATACATTTTGCTCATCAGCGGCCAATTTAACTTGCCGCAGACTTGTCCTTTATTGTATATTTAACTTCCTCCGATTTTTGCAGCTTCGTTCTCCTTGATTTATCTCAGAGGGTGGTTTTCCGACCAATTATTGAATAGGGAATGGGATCTCCATGACCACGTCTTTATTCAAACGTAGGTAATTTTACGTCAGTTTTACGTCATGCCGGTCTGTGGATAGAAACTTGCATTTTTTCGGACATAAGTAAGTGCAGGAATAGTAATTAAAATTATGACGGTCAATTAACAGCAAAATAAATCAATTTTTAAAACAATTTACCTATTTGAAAGCTGTAAACGAGTCGAATAAAATAGTTGGTACCAAAAAATATGAACACTAAGTACCATGTTTTTAAAGCAAAAAATCTGCTACTTACTTACGTTTTTTGTCCGAAAAAAATCGTTGTCTGTCGATCCCAGTGCGCACCGCCCAAATTAATAAATGTAAACTAAGTTTTAGTTTACTTTTTAGTTTTTTTTTTAGTTTAAGAAACTGAAACCGACTTCTAAGTGGTCCTGTTTTGATCAAATTGATTTGCTTTATATGATAACATTAATTGATTATGATGATATGTAAAAGAGCAAATCGATTCTGAAGATATACATATAGGCGTGAAGTCCAACGTGAAATACTTTGATAAACCCAACCCACGGTTTACGAGTTGACTTTTACTTCATGAAATCGTTCCACTACATGATAATGGGATTCATGCAGTAATAGCTCAGAATGTATTGTAATTTTACGAGCACTATAGGTTAACGACCTGCGGCTCGAGTGAATATGCGATATTTGCCGTATTATTAATTCTTCGTTTTTGAAACGACGGAATGTGTCTAGTTCAATGACGTTTTTCTCTACAAGTTTTTGAAAGATGACTCCTTAATACACCGTATTGTATTTTTATTCATTTTGCTGTAAAGTAGAGACTAGTTCTTTTTCATGCTTGGAAATTTGTCGATACTGCATATCATGAATTTATCTAAATTGCGTGCGGTGCCGCTAGTTGCAATTTTTTTTTTTTTTTTTTTTTTTTTTTTTTTTTTTTTTTTTTTTTTTTTCTAATGGACATTTGCGAAGCTGTTTCCAGGTGTACCCAACTATAACTATATCAAATCGGATTTGTTGTTGTGCATGTGAGCGCACCGCATTTTTGTGTTTCCATTTAGGCATCTTCGTGCAAGATGATTATTTTAGCTGATTCGATAAAATCGCCGCCACGCGCCGCCGCCGGTATAATGCAACTTTCAAGACACGTGCTTGGATCTGTTGCCATTAATAAGACTGTTATGTTGACTTTAAATCTTAAAACTGTCTATTTTAACGTAACGAAGTTGACTCAAGAAGTAGTAATCGCATTGACGTTGGTCATCGCTGTAAAGTTAACCCCTCCCTCTCTCGAGACTTTTTCTTTTTAATTTCTTTACATGCTTAGAAATTTTTTCCACCTAAATTTTTTTTCATTTGTTTTTGTTTGCTGATTTTTGTAAAATGTATCCGACATCAGGGTGGAACGCAATTATTTTGTCAAATAGATTCGACATTGGAGTAGAAAAGGTCAAAGGTAACATTACAGTTGTAATTGTAACGGATGATATATTTTACCCGGAATGACCAACCCACCCTCTTCGTTTCTGTCACTTTGAGGCTCTTGCAAACTTTTAACGTACGTAAAGTTAAATCTGATTTACAAACCAGTTAAATTCACGCTGAAAAAGTCTAAAATTCAGTCACAAATTCCAAAAACAGTTGTAATGGCAGCTACACAGGTATCATGGGAGATTCCTGTCTAATTTAGATAAGTCAAATGAGATAGGATTCTCCCATAATACCTGCGTAGCGCTACTATAAGTCCGATTCTGAGAGTGAATTTTGTGATCTCTTACAATTAGTGTACTCATCGTCATTTTTTTTTTTTTTTTTTTTTTTTTTTTTTTTTTTTATTTTTTTTATTTTATTTTATTTTATTATGTAAAAACAACTCGTAAATCACCCGAAGCAAAAGTTTTCAACTTCTCCATTGCTTCCGAGAAGTGACAATGGTAGGAGGTCAAATTAACTTGTTCACCGGTAGGTAACTCCTATTTTTGTTTCAACAAGGGGGAGTTTTGGTGAGCTGTGAACTTATTTTTGAGGGCCAGGGGCATCACACTCCTCGCTGGGGGCCGAGAAGTAATCGCAGCATGAAATGTCACGCGCTTGTGGGTATAACTCGCGAAGTGTGAGTAGCGGGGCACGGGGGGGGGGGGGATATCAAGTCAACAAGTTACGGTCACTGATTAGTCGCTCATCGGCGGCGCGGCGCGGCTGGCTCCCCCTTTTTTTCAACAGCGTTTCCGTAACTTCTATCGAGTGTAAGTAAGTACTCTGTGTCGCTACTGGTGCGCGCATTACATTGCTTTGCACTGCCGGCTCGTCTGATCTTACGAAGCATTGTAACAGCTGTTGTACTGTGGCAGTGATTGCATCCAGCGAGCACCGCACTTTGGTCTAAGGTCGTAAAAAAGTGGCCAAAAATCAATGAAAATTGGTCTAAGGTCGTAAAAAAGTGGCCAACAATCAATGAAAATTGGTCTAAGGTCGTAGAAAAGTGGCCAAAAATCAATGAAAAAAGAAAATAATAATTGTTCTCGATTTTTTTAGGGGTTAAGTAAGGGTAAGGGGCTGTAAATAATATTTCTTTTTCAATATTGTTTATATTTTGTTCAGCTTATCTCAAGGATCATTAAAAATATAACAATAGGGTATACAGACTCTTCGGTAGGGGCATTTTAGAATATGATTTCCTTTTTAAAAAAATTTCTCACTTTAAACTTTTTTCCTGAAAAGTTGTAATTATTCAACTTTCGGTACACATAACTCAAGTTCTTTTATACACCTAGATATAGCTCATTTTTGTTTAAAATTTTTCTCTTTAAAAGACAAACAAAGTCAACTAACTTTGATTGTATGATTATGTGGAGAAGTGTTAAAATTTACACAAAATATGCGACCAAAAAAAAACTCGTTTTTCTAGACAATTATTAAAAAATAAAATTTGTTTTGAAATTTTAATAAAAAAAATATGAAAGTTTGTTAACATTGTTCAGCTTGTCGAGATGTCCATTTCAAACAAAATTAGCTCTCTTGGTGCAAATGGTATTGAAATAGCACCGAAAGTTTGGTAAATTAACATGGTGCAGATAGGGCTAACAACCTCCCTTTAAGCTTAGTTTCAAAATTTCTATAGAAATTGCAAAGTTTGAATCACTTGTCTAACGTATTTTTTTGTGATTAAAATTGGTTTTGAAGATTTCTACAATATAACTTGATGAGAAAACACTCTGATTTTTTTGCCGCTATTTGACGATCGTAAACCATAGTGCACCGGCCGCAGCATCAGAGAGACACCTGTTTCAGTGTGACGGTCTTTACGACCTGCTGTCAAATACGTTCTTCTTATAGTCTGTCTCTTCATGCACCTACCTACAACTTCAGTTATGATGACATTAGTCACCTATCTCATTGCCCGTATTGAGTGAAAGAAAGTTAAAGCTGTTGAAATGCTGGCCACGCAGAGCTGCCATTTTGCTTTTATATTTAATGACATTTTTCAATTCATCGACGATTCCACCTGTTGAGAAAAGATTACACAGTTTATCTCAGTTTATGACTGTTGAAGGACGAAAATACTTTGATCTTATAATCCTTCCTCAGCTGGTGTGGAGTCATAACTGACGTCAAAAAAAGTTGCGGTTTTTAAATATTTCTATTTAATCTAACGGCGATTCCACCGATACAAGATTTCGATACAAGGATCGATTTGTGATATTTTATTTGTTGGCACTTTCAACCTTATTTTTTGAAGTTACTGACGAGATATTTTACAGAGACGTTCTTCAGATGATTATCTAGTAACTGCCTCCGTTTTTTTAAAATTTAAATTACTTTCGACCTGTAATTTGACATTAACCCTTCTAAGGGCCACATTAATTCAAAAGAAAGCCTCTCTTCCGTTTATACAGGGAAGGTAGTTAACTGTTCGTACTTGGGGGAGTTGAAATTGCCTATACGACAAATTGAAGGCACTTCATCGGCAGTCGCGTTTATCTGGAATAAACACTGAAACCATGTGAGATACGACGGAGGAGATAAACGAGTATACTCGGGCTTGGCCCGAATGGTTCGGATCGGACGCTCTGGTGGCAGAAATTGGCACTAAACGCTGAAGAATCACCTTAAATGCGAAGAGGGTCGAGAGGAAACAGTGCAACCATCACTACGTGTGATAACATAATAAATTGGTTGAAAAAGACTCATCACATCCTCATATTATTCTTCCGTGGGATTAGAAGAGGGGTCAAGTCAAGGAAAGGACGAGGGCAGGCATGGAGGCAGGGATTCCACGCGTATTGAAGAAAATAATAATAAAAAAAAAAAAAGGATGGTGAGAGAGAGAGAGTGAGAGTGAGAGGGGGGGGGGGTGTTCCGTACCACGCGAGTCAGTGTCAGGCTCTGTCCGCAGAGGGCATGAGAGATTCCCATAAGAAAGTTGCAGACGATGTCTGGGAGTCCCACGATCCGCCAGCGATTCCCAGACAATTATTTTGTGTGTGTGTGTGTGTGTGTGTGAGGAAGGAATCGACGAGACCACAGGAACACAGAGCAAGAAACGCGCGATGACTTTGGTCTGTAAGCGGCGGCGCTTCCCGGCCGGCGACAGTAGTTGAGTGTGTGTGTTTGTGTGTGTGAGAGTGTATTAGTGTACGTGTTATGTATGAAATGTATGTATGTGTCTATATCCGTGTGACTTGGACCGGAACTCGCGGCTGGTGTGAACTCCGACTTCCTGCCTCCGGTGATGATCCTCTGTGTGCGATTGCGCGCATCCATGTGTGCGGTGCCGTGAATCCCCTCTCATAGGGTGCCCATAAAAGTTTGAATCCCCTCTCATAGGGTGCCCATAAAATTTTGAATCCCCTCTCATAGGGTGCCATTTAAATGTTAACTCTGCACAGAGAAAGAAAAAGAAAAAAAAAAAAAAAACACTTCAGTAGCGCTGACAAAACCTTTGATAGAAAACGAAGACTTCAGGCAAAGAGTAAACAAGAGTCGCAATTGAATGGAAGGCCTGCGTGGTCAACGTAGATAAGGGATCCGAACGCGGGCTGGCCTCTGATTGGCTGCAACGGGTGGAGCAAAAATGACTCGGGGTATAGGGAAAATAACACGGGATTTTCGTTCCGGGGCGTTTATCTCGAAACCTAAGCAAAATAGTATCTAAACAATTTATGCAAGTCGATTCAGCAGATTTTTCCGAACAATTTGATAGGTCATAAGTGCCACTTTATTGCAAATTCGAAAAGACTGTTTCAGTTGAAAAGTACTCACAATAGTGAGTTACTCAAACACTGCTCAAACACACGCCAAGCATGTAATCACACTATTGTGCGTACTTTTAAACTGAAACAGTCTTTTCGAATTTGCAATCAAGTGGCACTTATGACCTATCAAATTGTTCGGAAAAATCTGCAGAATCGACTTGTATAAATTGTTTCGATACTATTTTGCTTAGGTTTCGAGATAAACGCCTCGGAACGAAAATCCTGTGTTATTTTCCCTATACCCCGAGTCATTTTTGCTCCACCCGTTGCAGCCAATCAGAGGCCAGCCCGCGTTCGGATCCCTTATCTACGTTGACCACGCAGGCCTTCCATTCAATTGCGACTCTTGTTTACTCTTTGACTTCAGGTGAGCCAGCCAAATCTTTGGTTCACTCAGAGACAAATAGAGACGGAGCACTAGGCTAAAATACATAGGGAAGATTTGAGGCACACTGAATTTTCGGGGATTCGACAAAATAACATGTAAAACAACAGTCAACACCATCTGATGTCATGGTGTTGAACGGTGACATTCGGTAGACACGGGGGAATGGGCTGGGAAGTATGTAGAGTAGGGTGCTCAACATTCAACACCCTGCGACGTTGACTATTGTTTTGTTGAATCCGCGATAATTTAGCGCGCCTCTGCTGCAGTCGTTGGTGCTCCGTCTATATTTGTCTCATGGGTTCACCCAGCAAAATCTATTTAATGAGGCGTTTACAAAACCTTTGGTTGGCTGAAATAAAGTCTTTAGCTGGGTCATTTTTCTACCAACGGTTTCATCGAAGATTCCAGCGGTTGAGAAAAGATTACAGAGTTTAGTTCAGTGCATGACTATAATGCACGAAAATAATAACGTATTTTATCTTTTCTCAACCGGTATAGAGTCGTCGATAACTTTGAAGACTTGCGGATATTTTAATTAATTAACGGCGTTTTTTACCGATTGAGAAAAGATTACAGATGTGAGTATATGTTCGTGCATAACAGTCATACACTGAATTGAACTATGTAATCTTTCCTCTACCGGTGGAATCATTGGTGATTTTCAAAATGCCATTAAATCTATACGCAAATCGGCAGCTCTTAATGTAAGATTTCAGTGCCGTACATGTAGAGTTTCTGAAGGTGTAATTTTTCACCGACATCCATATTTACGCTTTTGAAGATTCTTTTGGGCATTATAGACATTGTTGAGGAACGCATCATGATTAAAATTAGTAAGTTCGTTGACATTATTAAAATACCGTTGGGCCCCTTCGTTTGTAAACAAAAGTATGTAAACAAATGTACAAAAACCCATCCAACGGCGGCGCCCGTAGAGCCTGAAACTCATGACCAATCAGAAGTTGTCTACCCTCTCTTGCCTTAAATCTGTATACTTGCAGGGACTCTAGCACCGACCAAACCATTTGTCAAAGAATGACCCAGCTAATGAATTTTACTTTGAGCGTACCAAACCATCTTTTGTGTACTGTAACTATAGTATGCTCAATAACCGCTCAACTACAGATCTCTTTCTATCTCAATTTTTTCGTGTATTTTATTGTTGTTGTTGTGATTATCAGTCTTGCTGTAAGTACGTTAAAGGTCAGTAAATCTTAAAAAAAAAAATCTAAATTTACAAAGCTATCAACTTCCTTGAACTATGAAAGTCTGGAAAACGTGAAACAGTTTGAACATTTTTAATGGCCAAGAAACTGTAGGGTAAACAAGTTATACTGTGGGATTTAATGAGAAAACCTGGTGGTAAGCTGCAAGTTGCAAGACTATATCGAGATTAAATTGAAATCGTTCGAGTTGTCTCGGGTCATTTTCTAACGAAAGTCTGCTTGAAGCTGGCAACAAACTGGGAAGTTAATCTGGAAATTCGTAGAGCTGGCAAATCTCGTGTAAATATCCCATTTATCGTAAAATTCAACAATTTTTAAGTGTAAGGTATTGGAAATTCGCGCTCAACGCGCCGTTTTTAAGACGAACAATTTTGACAACCCCCCCCCCCCCCACACCATCAGCTATTTGTGACGCCGGTGAAATAAGCGTTGTTTTGTTGATTAATCGAAATTTCAAACCCTTAATTTGTTTGTAAAATATTGCGAAGACACCCATTTACTTACATGCAGATGCGTAAATTGCAATCTTACAACGTTAAAAGTCCAGGAAATAGTTCGACGTAGGTCTCGGATGTCCAGTGGCCAGTGAGTACTCAGTACCCTACCCAAGTTTAAAAGAATAAATTGTATCGTTGCTAAATGGGACACTTCGTCGTTGCATCTAAACCTTGAGTTTACGCCTCAGAAAAAAAGAAGCGAGATCTACATTCTACATATAGGGTCACTTGTCTGTTAAAAACGCCTGCAAATATTTGAGCAGGCAACTTAACGTACTTCTAATTCAAGCAGGCGGCAGGGGTTGCGTTTTCGAACTCGGGCAACATTGAAATCGCACGCACGGAAAAAAACAGGTAGAATTTACCATTTGGATAGCTGATTTTGGAGTCTGCTATCAAGTATGGTAACTTTAACCATCATATGGTAAATACAACGTACTTTGTGGTGAAATATAAAAACAAGTTATCTTAATTCACCACAAAGTACGTTGTATTTACCGTATGAAAATTTTATCATATGATGGTGAAATTTACCATACTTGATAGCAGACTCTAAAATCAGGTATGCAGATAGTAAATTTCACCAGTCTTTTTTTTCCCCCGTGCGCTGTATATGACTGGGTGAAACAGCCGTCAGTCCAGGACTGTGTTCGGGAGCAACCCGTTATCCTCCGTTAGACATTGGACTCAAAAGTGTCAAAAAGGTTGTCTTTTTCAACCCCCTGTTTTACGCAAACCTCCTTCACAATACAGTTTTTCTCTCTGAATTTTCCGAATAAGAGCTTCTCATAAAAATTTTTGAATTCAGCAAAAAATTTTGAGAGAATGGATATAAGTTAATGCACGTGTATTTATATTTTGATGAAAAACACGGGGGGGGGGGGGGTACACTGAAAAATGAGGCAGCCAAAGATCGAAAGTAAAGCGTACTAAAGCTTTTGGTGTAAGATGCGCAAAAGCTTAGTTCTTCTAAGCTAAATATATTTTGCTGGATCATTTTTCTATGCAAAAGGTTTGGTTGGTGCAAAAAAATCGTTTTATTTTCTATTCAGAGCTTCGTTACATCCATTATTGGACGTGCATGATCGATTCTTTGTACTGTCTAGTCTCGCAGTGGAACGATATCTCGTCGGTTGCCTTTCGTCTCATGCAGTTAGTTTTATCGATTTTTTTTTTTTTTTTTTTTTACCGCTGCGAACTATCGAAAATCAAAGAAAAGCTACTGAAGTATTGAGACTCTCTTATCTCCCTTTACAGTTTATTCTCTGTTCTGTGCTGTGGCTAATGATGGGAGCTGTTTCGAGCCGAAACATCTTCTTTATATTTTTAATATTTTTATCTTTGTCCCTATTCTATGTCCTTTTTATGTGTGCTAAAGTATTAAAAGTCGCCTGAATTTTTTTTTTTTTTTTTTTTTTTTTTTTTTTTTTTTTTTTTTTTTTTTTTTTTTTTTTTTTTTTTTTTAACGTTGATAGTCACTGGCACTTGTCTCTTTTATGACTTTGCGACAGCACTGTCACACTATGGTCTGAGATAAAAAAAAGAAAAAAAGAGACCATGAATAGAAGTCATCAAAACTTATGTTTTTTTTTTTTACCTTCTATCTAGGCTTAATTCAAAACTTTCCAGTGACATTTCTTGGGCTAAAATTACTATTTTTAGTGTTCTCTGTGATTAAAATTGGTCTTGAAATTTGATAAACGTTAAATTGGTGAGATAATTGATATCTGATTATTGGCCACTTTTTGACGACTTCAGACTTAGACCATTGTGCGTCGTCCAATGCGTCGCGCCGCCACGCGTCGCCAGAACGACCTTGACGGAGTCAAAGATTCTGCCAGTCAAGCCAAGTGGCATCCAAGTGGCACTGACCATCCGGTTGGAACTTTGAGGGCCGAGGTTCGAGGCCCGCGCCCCGCGCGACTCTGTTCCGATGATAATACTGAGGCTGCGGCCCTTTTATCACCGCTCCGCATCGCTATTTCGCGGGTGCGTGGCCGCACGCGTGCGATGCGGCGCAGTCGCGGATTTTATCAAGTGCACGTATCGCGCGCGCACCGCGCTGTACCGCACACCTTCGGCCACGGCACGCGAGTAGGATATTATTTTCAAATAAAGTATGCCTCGTTCCGTACGTCTCAAGGTCGCTGAAAGAAGCGTGAAGCGACGATTTAACGTCAATGCACACATGGTAGAATTGAGGCCGACTCCGGGAAAAGGGCCAAAAATAAATCTGGTGCGCTCTTCCGAGAAAATAAAGCCTTACTGACTTACTCTCTCATTAGAATGTATTCATTTGAGCACACCTATTATAATTACATGGGAAAAAATGGTAGAATTTACTATCTGCAAAGCTGATTCTGGCGTCTGCTAGAAAGTATGGCAAATGCAACGTATCCGGCAAAATCTTCAATTGAAGATACTGATCCATTAACCCCTTTTATTGCACACAGTGCACCAAAATAGATAATTCAAAAGATGTTCAACCATAGATCAAATTGTTTCCAATTATCTGACAATTTTTTTTATTTCTTTCACTGTGCGATACGAAGTGGCGCGGCATCATGGCAAGCCTAGCGTGAAATCTATCGCGCCGCGCCGCATCTAACAACGTGCTTAAGGTCCATTATCCATAACGCACGCACTCGACTTGGGAATTATACACGCCAAATTAACGTCAATATCACACTGTATGAGGGTAAAGGAGGGGAGGGGGTTATTCGTGAATTAAAATCGACGCTAAGACCTATTCGCAGTCAGACAATAAAATTGTGTCACATGCTTTAGTTGAAAACCATTGCAATCAATTTTACGTCAATACAATATTCATCTTTTAGCTCGCACACTGAATCGATGGGAATGCTAATTAATTACCTGATCAATCCTTTCCGTATATCATTGAAATTATCAGCCGCAGGCAACGAAAGGAAACCTTTCACGTATTAAGGAACATCATCGCTCTTCCCTCAAATGCAATTTGGAAGCTTGGAAAATTTCATATTTTATAGAAATGGTTTTTCTATTTGGTTTTTCTATTTCGAAAGATGTGAATTTTTGATGGAATTTTAAAGCATCTTTTCCTCCAGGAATGGATGCTTAAATATCAGCGCTTACTTTAATTGCGGGATAAATCTTCAACGAAAATAAACGTTGTGTAATTTGCTTTTTAAAAGAAATATCATCTAACCTTCGTTGTATTTGGCTTGTTATTCTTCATGAATAAAATCGATGTAATCTATGCTCTTTACTGATTAATTTGCAATTTTTGAAATTGCACTCATACTTCTATCTTTGATTTCGTCGCTAATTTTTCCGGTATTTTTTTTTGTTTCAGAGTAACAAACCAATCATGGAAAAAAGGAGAAGGGCTAGAATCAACAATTGTCTAAATGAATTGAAGACACTTATTTTGGATGCCATGAAAAAAGACGTAAGTTTTTAAAAGTTTTGGCTAATTTCAATCATTAAATAAAAATGAGAACGATTCCAAATTCCAACGATAGTTTCCAATGTGAGAAATTTTTGGGATGAAAAGCCGTTAAAAAATTACGCGGTGCCAGAATACACAATGCATCAAACAGAACGAAAACGTAACCTAATTGTCAGCATCTTTCTCGACACCTCCATTCTCTAGTGTTTGAATTATTTCGGCCAGCATTTATATACATGACACTCATGGTAGTTTTTGCCACTTACCTTGTCGGACTACATGGTTGCCAGTTTATTGAAGTAAAATCTAAACCATTGGAACCTACATCCGCTGTTTTTCTGCTTTCATTGTGTTATTTGGTGCCTCGTAGGTATGGGAGGCATTAATGCTTCCTCTTACTAATTTTGTTGTACTTTGAACTACTCTTCAATCTATATTATGCCACATCCTCTCTCTCTCGACTATAAACCCCCGCCCCCCTCGGGGAGTCATTTAAATTTTTCTGGGGGGAGGGGGGTTTATTGCTCTCCCCAAGAACCCCAAATGACGCCCATGAGACCCCCTCTCCGAAACCCTTCAAATAAATTGTTGAATTTGATACTTCTAATTTTCTGAATTATTTTGGTGTGTTTCGTTTCTTACTTAAATATAATTAATATCTACATCATATCTGGTATTGCCGCTTCGAAAATCATCTAACGAGCATGAAACGATTACAGTGCACTCGATTATGAAATCTTATCTACAATGTGTCCTATTATTAGGTGTGATATGATAGAGAAAATGACGGAAAAAATATTCCCTTTAATTATAAAGGCTCCCTGGAAAGTCCCCAAGTCCTCTGTGCTATGAACTCAAAATGTTTAGTACCCGTCTTGCCTTTTATTATTATAGTCGATTTTTTCCAATTTTATGCTTAGTTACAAGTTAATATCAGTGATATTAGATTTCAAAATTTTTCCGTGCAATTTGATTTTTGTGAGATTATTTGCTTAACAATTAAAGAGAGTGGAGGTGTAAGTCTACTCAATTCATCTTGCTACTTTTTAACAAATTAATTTCTCTAATTTATTTTTATTTTTCTGTTACAGCCCGCAAGGCATTCAAAACTTGAGAAAGCAGACATACTAGAGATGACCGTCAAACACTTGGAGCAAATGCAGAGGCAGCAAGTGGCTTTATCTCTAGCCGCTGATCCTCTGGTTGTGAACAAATTTCGGGCAGGTTTCAACGAATGCGCTGGCGAAGTCGGAAGATTCCCGGGTCTGGATCCGCCAGTTCGTCGGAGACTCCTACAGCATCTGGGTAATTGTCTGAACAATTCTCTACTTGGAGCCAACGGTGGCTCTGTACCCGTTCCGCAGGACCCGACTCCCGGTGGAAACGTTCAACTTCATATCCTACCAACCACCTTAAAAGACGCATCCGTTACCATCAACCAACAACACCAAAGCAATGGCGGAATATTCTTAAGCACAACGAACAGCGGTAGTTTGCAATTGGTGCCCACTCGGTTACCTAACGGTGATATTGCCCTAATTTTACCCAGCTCAACCTCTAATGGATTCGCTCATAGTCAACCCAAATCAATTCCATCTTCACCTACTCCATCTTCAACTTCCTCATCACCCCCACCTATGCCTCTTCTAGTTTCTTTACCAACCTCCAAACCTACGTTAATTAATCCTTCAAATGCTCCATCATCATCTCCGGATACCTTTGAAAGGATACCTAAATCCGTTGCGTACGACATGGTTTCGTCGTCTAACTATGCTTCAGATTCTTCGGTTTCACCCACGCACTTAGTCAATACAAATTATGGACAGAGTAGGAAATTATCGGTCGATTGCAATACTGACTTCGATAGGATCTCTCCGAATCATGAACAATTTGTGAATCAAAAATTAGTCGACAGAAGTTCTTACAAAAATTACCAACGTATGTCACCGTATGCAAAAATCGTTGTAGATAAATCCACATTTAATAGTGCAAGCAATGATAGTCCTAGTAGAGCATCTCCCACTACGTTTGAACGTTTATCAGTCAATATTCCAGCTTCTCAAAATTTATCAAATGACGTTGCGACGTCTCCAGTTAGTTTGCAATCTAATGGAAGTTACCCAAGTCCTTTAAGCCCCAGTGGTAGTAGCACGTACGAAACGATGTCTCCTAGTAGATGTTACAGTCCGCCTAGTCAAAAGCCTCTTAGCCTTGTTATCAAAAGAGAATCGATGGAGGCTTTAGACGATGAGCCTTGCTGGAGGCCGTGGTAAATTCGTCAATCCTTGTGTAATAAACCTTTGTCTTTCATGCGCTTTTTTCCATATCTAGATTAAAATTAGTTTAAATTGACAAATTGATTTCCTGATTTTTTTTGCTCAATTTGTTTTAAAATGTCGCGTGCAATTTCCAATGCATTTATTTAGTTTTGTTTCAAAGGTTACAGAGGCAACAAAGCTTCAACAAGCTGTATTTTGTCAATTTAGGAATGTTGGCTTGATAAAATCGAAAACTCTGACATCAATATCGATTTCTCATTTATATTAATTTCAAAATGGTGCTTTACTCAATTTAAATAAACAATAATGTGTAATGGTGTTTTCTTTGATAGTTTTTACTGTGATTGACCTTTTATTCTTTTTTCTTATTACGACGTAATGTTCACACATCTATTATATTTTTAAAATTTTGTCCTTTACTTCTATCATCATTATTATTATTTCCTCATTTACCTCATTTCGTGCATAGATATACTTTCTTTTCGTATCAACCATTACTTCTAAATTACTGGAGAACGCTCGAAGACGCTCGTTACTTTTTCTGTTGAAGAAATTGGACATTCTTTTCTGTTTATGTTGTTGTTCTAGCTAATAATTCGATTTATAAGACCATATTCACTTCCTGTGATTCATTCTTTGCAAACATCTTTTGTTTTTATTTTTACTCAGTATCCTTGGAATTCAGTCTAATAAACTCTTCAAGAAGAAGTATATAATTGATTTTTTCTTGAAGATTCGGGTAATCTACTAATAAAAATAGCCGTATACCTACCTACTTATTTAATATTCACAACAGTTATGTGTAAATTAGGAATTATTTCTCTGTAATTTTATGGCAAACGTGTTGACTCACGAAAAAAAAAAAAAAAAAATTAGTTATTTCTAAATTACTTGCTCCATTAAATTTAAAAGTAGTTTTTCTTTTTTCTTTCATTTAAGAAGTTTTACCTTTTTTTCAAATTTGTTGTTTTGTTAGTAAAAGATTATTTTTTCTTGGTCAAGTATTTCACTTTTTGATATCCACTTGTAATTACAGTTTTTGCGCTAGCTCTTTCAGAAGTATATCAATTATATTTTCATTTACGATGTCTTTTTTTCTTTTTCTATACAGCAGTATGTCTTTGAATTAAGTTGTCAATTTGCAAAATCAGCCTTCTGTGTCTTAACATATATTTAGTAAATGGTCAAACTGAGTGCTGGTATATTAATTCGCCTTTAATTACGTACCTTCACTTCTCTCATGGTGCATTCAACCTTTTTAATACATAAATTGTACAACATTTGCGTGCCTAGTATGCTGTCTTGTAAGCAGAATACTTGATAATTAAGGTACAACTCCCCCCCCCCAATTGTATTGTACTTTTCCTTCTTGTTCTTCTCACTATATAGCAACCAACTTCATTTATTGTAGAAGACCCACCCCTAATTCATTTTTCCAAAAGTTCTCAAAGGTTTAAATTGTGTATTTATTTATTTGAACTGTCAATTTCGTCTTGTCTGCCGAATTGTTGTTAAGACCTGTCGTGAAAAAAATAAAGGTCATAACACTGCAGAAATGCTTGTTCGATGAAACGGGTTTAAATGAACTTGTAGCATAGGTAATTTAATTTTGCAGGTGTGCATTTTCCTTCCTGAACTCTCCTTACGCATTGAAATTGGATTTTTCTCTAAAGTTGTTCAATTTTTATCTTGTGAAGTTCATAGGTTCATTGATTTATTGTTTGTCTTAAACAGTAGATAGTATATTTTTGTAAGTAAATCTTTACTTTTTAGCTTTTACGTCTAGTTAATTTTGTAAAGCTCAAAATTGGGTATTCAAAGTGCCTTATACAACAAATCAATAAGTCTTCCATTGTGCTTTGTATAGATAGAGATGTAAATATGATGTTGGTCTCAGATTGCCTCTGTAAATTTGCAGTGAGAGTTATCTTTGTAAGAAAAAAATTATGATTTTATTGTATTTAAAGTTTCTAATGTTTATAATTTTATTTTTGAAAATACAACGGAAAAAAATTCCAGCCCATAATTTAGCGTTTTCTTCTTCATCACCCTCGTTTAAATATCGTCATCACAGGAGAATGTGATCACGTTATCAGCGTTCTTCAAAATAATGTTAAGAAGACATTTTCCACTTATTTTGGCTGGGGGAAATTGACCATGCCGAAACTCAATGATATTTTCAACTCAGAAACAGTATCCAACCCGGAGAAAAAAAAATACTTGAACTAACCGAAACGCTTGTTCCATTTGATCCACGTCAATTCTTGTTAAACTAACCAGACATTCTGGTTGAACTATCTGGAGCTTTGTTTGATTCAACGAAACTCTATGTTGATTCAAACCGATCTCCAGTTAGTTCAACCAGAACTTCTGGTTAAATTCAACCAGAATTCACGTGGATCAAATGAAACAAGCGTTTCGGTCATTTTAACTTTTCTATTTTCTCCGTGATATTGTTGCCAATATATTACCAATTAGCGGGAAAATATCATTCGAAGGAACTGGGCACACTGCGCAGCTATACCTACTTGTCAGCGAACCCAATCAGTATAGCGTGTAGCGTGAAATTTGGCAACTTTGAATATTGTTTATTTAAACCCACGTGAAAGGTCAACTTCAGATGAGTTCATCGGACACCCAACAGGTCGATATTTTTCATTTGTTTAAGTGGACCGATTACGACGTTGTCAGATTGCACGCTACACCACTGAACCCATTACTCAAAATGCGTGAGCCTAAAGTCTACGAGCTCTAACCCTCAAGGTTCTGCCCCGTCATCCGATAAAAACAAAAACAAAACATAAAGAATCTACTAAGGCTTTTATACGACCTCGTTCGATATTTGGCGAAAAGGTTTTGGACTTAATATCTACACCACAGGGACCCAATTATGTTAGATCCCGAGCATTTAATTGCGTGCGGTTTCCACCAATCAGAGAGCTAACGCACTGCGTAAGTTACGCTCGGGACCAAACATTTTTTGGTCCCAGTCGTAGCATTCAGTAGGGTGTTGGACTCCATTGAAAAATGTATACTCCAACGACTATTCGATACTTGATAGGTGTTAAAAACTGATTGACCAGACAGTGATGGCAGAGAGGCCTCCCTCCAAACTTATTGTCATTACTGACATTTTTCTTAATATGCTCGTATCATAATGCTCTACTGTAGTCTGTATCAGTTTATATGATCCAAAATAAGTTAAAGATCCGAATAAACCTACCCGTGGGCTGATTATTAAAACCTATGTTGAGTGGGCGTAAACAATGCATACTTAATAGTGACGCTGAGAAGATAGGTCCAAGGAAAATCATAGAACATTGCAATTAAAAATATGTATTGAAACATAAAAAAAAGCAAAAAACAATATTAAAACGAGGCAAGTCTAGTCATTCGTCATAGATTTCAATAGATCGCGGCCTCAAAAATTCAAAACAGTGTACAGGTATTTTATGCATTTCCATTTGCACTGCAGTTTCTGTCTGATTATTATTACGTATACTAATAATAAAAAAGTGAAAGAAGAAAAATATTGTAGCAGATCAAGACAAAAGAAATAAGAACAATTATTCGTTTATTTGATTTTAAAAACGAAAAACAAAAAAGATTAAAGGAATTTACTGTAAGAAAAAATGTAGCTTAGTTCATTTTTTTTTCTTAACTCTCATAAGGGGGCATTATTTTTTTTACGTCGACTAGTCGTCTACTTGGGCAAACAATTATGTGACGATTCATATCATACAATGGGGCTCTTGCAAACTTTTGCTGTAAGCGAAATGAATATTTATATCTGATGTAATAACTAGCAAGAATCAAGTAAATCACACTAAAAAAAGCCTGAAATTCAGTCTTAAGGTGGATCCTCAGCTTCAGTTCCATATTCTGCCACCAGAAAAAAATTTGTTCTTTAAATGGAAAAAAATAATGGTAAACGCAAAAAAATGAAAAAAGGGCTTCGATGGAGCCTCGGAAGCAATCTAAAGAACATTTTAGTACAAACCGTATACTAAAATATTACGAAATAAGCGAGAAACTATTGAATTTCGTAACATTTTAGCATACGATTTGTACTAAAATGTTCCTTAGATTGCTTCCGAGGCTCCATCGAAGCCCTTTTTTCATTTTTTTTTGCGTTTACCATTGTTTTTTTCCATTTAAAGATCTATATTTCTCTGGTGGCAGAATATGGAACTAAACGCTGAGGATCTACCTTAAACTCAGAAAACAGCTGTAACGACAAGATCTTAATGGCGGAGCTCCGCAGGTATCATGGGAGATTCCTGTCTAATTTGTCACTTTCTCTACGGAAACACAGAGATATGTCTCAAATTAGATAGGAATCTCCCACGATACCAGCGTAGCTCCGCCATTAAATTCGATTCTGAGAATGAATTTCGTGATGTTTTAGTGTAAGTACTCATTGTCATTTTTACAGGTTTTTTATGCAAGAATCAACTCTTTGATCACTCGTAGCAAAAGTTTGCAAGAGCCCCATTCCAAAGAGCCTCGCTAAAAAAGGGCCAAATGTGGACCCTTTTTTCGGCCCTAGAAATCCTGGACTAAATACGGCTTAAATTACTCCCTAAGGTGACCTGATACTCGTGTTAAAATTTCAGCTTGAGTATACGCACGGTTTCCGAGATATGGGGGGGGGCAAAGTTCCCCATTTCACGAATTTCGCCAGTCGTTTAGCTGCAACATTTCGATGATTTCAATGGGGAACTTTGCCTCCCTCCCCCCCCCCCCCATATCTCGGAAACCGTGCGTATGCTCAAGCTGAAAATTTAAACACGAGTATCAGGTAACCTCAGGGAGTAATTAAAGCCGTATTTGGTCCAGGATTTCGAGGGCCGAAAAAAGGGTCCACATTTGGCGAGGCTCTTTGGCACTCATTAACTCTTCTACTTCAAACGGTAAGTGTTCGTCTAACTACTTGTCTTATCAATAGCTTGAAAAAAAGGAAGATAAACCACTTAGAGTCACTGTCCGTCTTCCTTTGCATCTTCCATCTTCTCAGTCAATCGTCAAACGCAACCATCAATATTTATTTAAGGCAAGCTGCCACCTGCCGAGTTTAAATAAAAACTGACGAGAATAAAAATCAAATAAAAATAATAAATGAATGAATAAATATAAGTTAATAAAGAAACTGAAGTACCAATAAATTTATCGCAGTTGTAGAAAAGACGATCAAATAAATCTACCACGTCCGTCTCGTGATCTTCATGGGCAGTTTACTAATTTTTTCCGATGTTTCTTTTGATGGAACAAACCGTTTCGGACAAGTTATTTCTCTCACACAATAGTGCGCATATATGTATTTATTCTTCAAAGCCTCAAAACGATTGTCTCCTCGTGGACTTCATTGTCTTTTGAATTTCAGCAGGGAGCTCTTGAATTCATGGTGTACACGCATAACTGGTTTAGCAAACTGAGTTAGGCTGCTAAGCTAAAGTGCCATTTTTGTTTTTCGCTACATTTAATCGTGATGACCATCTGTTTAAATAAATAAAATGTTTTTTTTCGAACCTCAGAAATAAATAAATGAAGCTATTTCTCCCTTTATTTTTTTTTTATTTTTTTTGTAGGATAGAATTGAGAGAGCTCATTGGAGAGGCCGCAACTTCTATAAACTGAAAATGGAAGAGAAAAGCATATAAATAGCTGTGTAATATTCAGAAATACGTAGTATTTTATTAACTGTTGTGAAATGATCGTGAAATGATTTTGAAGTCATATAACTGATAACAAGTACTTTCTTTTTAAATATTTTCTGTGAACCAGACAAATCCAACACCTCCTCATATCTTTTGCTCTTTTGAATTTCATATTTTTCTCTGTGTATAGTTATACGCTCAGCCACGTCCTTGCTAAAAATATAGTGATAGCCTGTTTGGGCGATCTGGATCACCCCGCTCTTAGACGAAAGATCACCGATAAGTATTACTTCGGTAAAATTACCTTTCTTAATGAAAATAATGAAAATGAAAATTTTTCACGATTCAATATCAATCATGAGAATCAATATGCGGTGAACCATTTGAAGTTATTTTATTTTGTTAGACCGCACACAATTTTCATTTTTCGTTGCTATTAATCCTCCCGCGAGGTTATCATTTGATCAACCGTCATGACTTTTATTCTAGAAGGGTCGAATCTATTTTGCCGCCAACCTCCAATAACAAAAAAACCAGGTGAGTAAATACAAAACCTAGGATAAGGAAAAGTAGTGAGACAATACATTTTCCTGGAGTAAAATATGCATTTTACCACATCTAAAGACCACGGGGGCAAATGATGTATAGCGTTTTTAAAGCCTTCAGACTGCTAAACTGCGCTCAAAGAAGTAACTATGACGATCAATGGCGTTCCTTTTTTGAACTTAATTTCACGGTTGGCGGAAATCCATTCCGCAAGTCAGCGGTGTTGCCGAGATAAATCAGGACTACCAGACTCACGGGGTTAAAAACCAACATATTTTCCGTTTAAATATTTTTCTCTCTCATAGCATGGCAACAATGGTGTCAAGATGCCGACTACAATCAACAGGGACCCCCCCCCCCTCCGCTCTGCTCTTGCCTGCGGATCAAAACGTTCAAATATAAAGCGCAGGTCCAAAGCGACCGCGGCGGTGCGAAATAAATAAATAAATAAATTATAATGAAGTAAAAATGAAAAACGCGGACTCTTAACTGAGTTTGTTTGCTTTCCCTTTCGCCTTTTATGCGGAGATGAAACGTCGGTCGGGCCAACTAGCGGATCCAAAAAATTGTCCTTCTCTCTCTTTCCCCCATTTAAAGGCATATGATAGAAAAGGATAGTAGAGGGGACAAAAATCACCTGACTGCCCCTAATCTGTCCTTTTCTAACATATTCATTCAAATGGGGAAAAGAGAGAGAAGGATAGATTCCTGGATTCACCAGTGAGTGTCGTGTCGGCAGAAAATAGTAAGAGCAAGTTGGTGACAATTACGTTTTGATAATAACGGCGTTGACATCGGTTTCTTTTCGGGAGTCGGCCGCGCGACGCGTCGGGTCGGGTCCGCCCGAAAAAAAGGAAAAGAAAAAACCTCAAAGAGAAGGAAACATAAAAACGCGAATGCACAAAATAAGGGCCCTGGAATAATAAAGCTGCGCTGGACCCCCCGAAGAAGCAATCTCATTCTCATACACCCATCATCCCGTTTAAGACATAGGGGCCGCCTCGTTTTGCCTTTCTGTGTTCGACTCATCGTATCGGGAGCGTCCCATTATTTTTTGACTTGTTAAATACATTCTCTTTTCCACACACTCCCCCTCCCCCTCTACCGCACAAAGGCAAAAGTCACACATATTTGGTGGATAAACGTAAGTGAATGAGCATCTGGAAACAGAGCACATGTGAAATCTCTCTCTCTCTCTCTCTCTCTCTCTCTCTCTCTCTCTCTCTCTCTCTCTCTTCTCTCTCTCTTTCTCTCTCTCTTTCTTTATCTCTCTCTCTTTCCCTCTCCTACTCTCTCTCTCTCTCTCTCTCTCTCTCTCTCTCTCTCTCTCTCTCTCTCTCTCTCTCTCTTTCTCTCTCTCTTTCTTTATCTCTCTCTCCCTCCCCCCCTCTCTCTCTCTCTCTCTCTCTTTTCTCTCTCTCTCTTTCTCTCTCTCTTTCTTTATCTCTCTCTCTTTCTCTCTCCTCTCTCTCTCTCTTCTCTCTCTCTCTCTCTCTCTCTCTCTCTCTCTCTCTCTCTCTCTCTCTCTCTCTCTCTCTCTCTCTCTCTCTCTCTCTCTCTCTCTCTCTCTTTTTCTCTCTCTTTCTCATACTCGATTTTTCAAGTGAGACAGAAAACTATGTCTCCTCCAGCGGTAAGAAGTAAACAACACCACCAACCTATCACCATAATGGGGCTCTTGCAAACTTTTGCTACAGGGGATTGAAGAGTTGATTCTTCCATAAAAACCTGTAAAAATGACGATGAGTGCACTGAAAAATCTCGAAATTCACTCGCAGAATCGGGCTTATTGACGGTTCGACGCAGGTATCATGGGAGATTCCTATCTAAATTGAGACAAACCTCAATATGTGTTTCCGTTGAGAAAGTGACAAAGTAGACGGGAATCTCCAATGATACCTGCGGTGAACCGCCATCACGATCTTTCCATTAGAGCGGTTTTGTGCGTTTATTACTGAATTTTAGACTTTTTCGGTGTGATTTTTGTCTTTTTCGCTGGGTTTTACATTAAAATGTACTTCTCATTTCCTTACAGCAAAAGCTTGCAAGAGCCCCTTTGTAGGATGAGAGACCTGTTTGAGACCTTATTGAGATGGACATCTAACTTACACAATTTATTTGAAACCTATGTAAATGATCGAAAAGAAGGGGTTCAAGGCATCATTGGATAGGTTATAACCTCAACTTTGAAGTTTAATAGACTTTTTTTTTCATAAGGCGGGTGAGAATTCAGGTAGTAATGCACTATTTAGCAACAGTGCCGCTATACCGGCTACTCCAACGTCTCCAACCCTTTGCAGTGTCCGTTGTTCTCCCAAATTCTCTCTTGGCACGGAGGATTTCCAAGAACCGACAGACTCAACAATTTACACACGTCCAGTAAAAATTGCGAACGGTGAAAAATACGAAAAAACGGACGAAATTTTCGCCCTAAAGGGCCAAAACTCGGCAAAAATAGTCGATTTCGAATATTGATGACTCTCAGAAATTCGTATTTTTCAGTCGGAATTAAATTCAGAATATTTCGTCTAATATCGAATATATGAGAGTCATCAATATTCAAAGTCGACTATTTTTGCCGAGTTTTGGCCCTTTAGGGCGAAAATTTCGTCCGTTTTTTCGTATTTTTCACCGTTCGAAATTTTTACAGGACGTGTGTAAACTGTTGAGTCTGTCGGTTCTCGGAAATCCTTCGTGCCAAGAGAGAAGTCGGAAGAACAACGGCCACTGCGAGGGGTTGGAGTAGCCGGTATAGCCGCACTGTTGCTAAATACTGCATTACTACCTGAATCTCACCCGCCTTCTTATCCTGAACAGAGTATAGGAGCCCATTGACCTAGACATGGTGCTTCGAATGCATTGGGATCTTCCTATAGCCGTAGAATAGTATATGAATTATATGTCCATTGAGATGGACATGGTGACTGAACGGGTTAAGTGGTGTCTATACTTTTAAGTAAAAAAGAGTTAAAGTCAGCACTTTTTTGTTTTCAGTGTGCAATTGTGCATTAGTGGTGCTGCCGGTGCTGGTCCATAACAGTCGTTGTAGGAGGAAATGCGACTTCAGCAAGGAGGCTGAGGCTCCCATAGATTCCAGGAGAATTTGAGGAAATTTCACTTCCACACCCCCCTTCCCCGAATGGTTTTCTGATTGCGCCATCAGTTGTCTCCTAGTTTGCAGAACTCTCTTGTCGCAATTATTCAATTTCCTGCGATTTTTCGTAACCTTTTACAAGTTACGTGTCTCCTTCCTGCCCTCGGGAATAACTATTGACTGCCAAAACTATTGCTTTTGATAGTACTTATCGTTATTTATACAGGTTTTTATGCAAGGAACAACTCCTCAATCACCTGTAGCGGCTGTAGCAAAAGTTCGAAAGAGCTTCATTTCTGTTCAAAAATGTCACTATATCTCGCTTTTCTTTTCGGGAACTACATCATTTACGATGTTGCTTACACCAAAACGGGCCGATCAATTACTTAATCGTTAAACCGATCGTTAAAGACTGTTAATGACTGATTCTATTGGTCAAAATTTGTAAAACTTGGCCGTTGCCATGGTAATCATCGTTAAGAGTCTCCTTAGTTAAAGGTCACTCACAAGTAACCTTTAAAAAAATGGGCACAATAACAATGGTTACCATCCATAGCAAAGGCAAAGTTTAACAACTTCCAACCAATAGAATCAGTCAATCACAGTTTTAACGATCGATAGAGCGACGAAGTAAATGATCGGCCCTCAGACCTTTTTACTGTCTCACTACTAACAAAGTTAAAGAAATAGAGAAAGTATTGCAATGATGCAGAGATTTTCAATGTATTTTGTTTCGATACTTGGCCCACTACGACTAAGTAATTCATGATAATTACAAAATAATTGGCTCTCATCATGCCTATTACTATCTTAAAGAATATTCATCTTTGTAGTTTCAATATTATTTAACCATTTATGAGGCTTGGACGTGTAAATGCACAAACTTTCTGTGGCGTCTGTCTGTCTGTTTGTCTATCCGTAGCCATAAAACGTGAAACCCAGCATAACTTTTGAACTATTCATCCATATACATCCAAATTTTGCAGAGATGTTGCTTCTAACATTCTCCAGAGGGTCGTTTCTTTGTTTTTTTGAAATTTTAATTTTTAGGTTAGTAATGGATGAAAATGGTTTCCATTAAAATCAATGGGAAAATCAAAAAAAGGACAAATTTAAATATTTCAAAAAAGAATCTTTAGATCTGGATAAAAATATCAAACGGGGGTTGGGGTTCTCCCCAGGATATTAAAGGGGGATCTGGGGGTCTCCCCCAGAATATTGAAGGGGGGTCTGGGGGTCTTCCCCAGAATATCAAAGGGGGTCTGGGGGTCTCACCCAGATTAAATTTGATGTGAGAAAGTGTTCGTTGGATATTCCCCACGGTTTATTTTTTTTTTCTGTGGTCGGTCTGAAAAAATGTGATTTTTTTCGCCATCGTGCGCTGGGCTCTCATGTTTCTATTCTGTGGTGCCGCAGTCAGTCGCCCGCGCCTTACCGCGCGCCGATGCCGTTTGAATTTTCGGTACCGCCTTTTTAAAAACGTCAGAAGTCACTTACAAATAGCCCGCTCCTTTTCTTCACCCATAGAAATATATGTTCCTTTTGCCTCTGCGACCTGCGTGTGTGATTCCTGTACGAGTGTGCAACTGTGCGAGTTGAGAGAGAGAGTGAGAGTGAGAGGGGGGCGAGAGAGTGGGAGAGAGAGAGAGAAGAGTATGCTCGTCCGCTGTGTTTTTTGTTTCTTTCACTCTCATGTGGATGTGGATCTCCGAGACCCGCCACCGCGAACACAGAAGCGTCCTCTGTTCAGTTTTGTACTCTTCTGTTCTGTTCTGTTCTGTTCGACGGACAAGGACCACCTCATTAGCAAACTGCACCTGGGTGTCATTTATAGCGTGTTTCTTTCCGTATCTCTCTTTCTCACTCTCTCTCATGAGCGAAGAATTAACATCGTCTTGTTAGCACCTCCTCCGTGTGGTCTCAACTGCGTGAGAGGAACTGGAACCTATGTGGCTTGGACCTTGTGTTGTGGTGTGGACAAATTTCTCTGCCAGACAATGAGAACTGTGAGCGAAAAGATCATCCCAAGCCCTTAAAAACAGAGATGAAAGACAAGATAGATCTGTAACCGCAAAGGTAATGAATCAAATGGTTTACTTTCCGAGCTGATACTGGTACTGACGACTGTGTGTCTGATTTTTCTAGAGCTTGTATCAGAAGTAGTGTAGGAGTGCCATGTAATCTTTGGCAAGTTTTCAACGTTATTTTTCATATTACATGGTGGAAATGAAGAAAAATATTTTAAGCTTCGGATTTTAGAACGCTTCGACTAAATAAGTGAAAGTCTTGAGCAAGTTTTGTTTTCGTTTGAGTGAATAAAAATTAAAAATTCACCAAAGATTATCGGCTGGGGTCCACCTACATTTGAGAAACAAGCTCTGGCCGATAGATTTTACTTGATATTTTGTTTGATTTTCTTTCATTTTGATTTTTGATTTTTTTATTTATTTATTCGTATTACTACGATGATTATTACTGAAAAATGAAACGCTTTTGCCCGTGAAAGTACTTCAAGAATCTTTAGAAAACTTTCGGGGGCTCTGAGATAGATCTTTTAAGGCAAGGCGCCTCCAAACGCCCTATAAGTATTGGTTTTGTAAAGAAGGGAGATTTTCTGAATCATCCAAAATTACCCAATAAACATATTAATTTTCAATCATTTTTCTGTCATTCGACTATAAACTCTGCACTTAAGATATATAAAACATGAAGGTTTTTCTTAGAGGACGAGTCCCTTAAAATTCATCTTTGCAGTGCGTAATGCCTATGCCTTAATTTCATATCCAACGCAGGACACTGCTGCTTAGTATGTTCCTTCACGGAATTCCGGTTAGTTTCACGAGCAAATTTGTCTTAAATTGGCAGCTTTTTCCAAAAAATAAATACAAAAATATAGGGTAGTACACTGAAACAGTGGCGCGATCCAGCCCTCGTGAAGGGGGACTTGGGATTTTCGCCCCCTTGCGGTGACCCCCTTTTCTTTTTTCAGCTCTTGTTTTTCTCCTTCCACTCCCCTCTTTTCCCTCTTTTTGGACCGACGATCGCCCCCTTCGCCACCCCCCTGTATTCACCAATGCACTAAAAAAAGAGCTAACTTTAACTATTTTATAGTTAAAAGTATGGACACCACTTAAAACTGTTGGTTTGTCTGTTTAAATTAGTTAAATTAACACGGCGCACGGAGGTATAATTTATAACTAATTTAAACAAGCAAACTACCAGTTTTTTAGAAGGTGTCCATACTTTTAACTATAAAATAGTTAAATTTAGCAGGCACATTTTTTTTTTTTTTTTCAGTGTCCTGAAAATTCGGGCCAGTTATAATTGAGCAGATATCATACTTGCTGGCCTCTCTACTTCAAATACCGCCCTCATTTATATCCTATATATATACGTGTTCAAATCCTCTCATCGTTCGTGGATCTCATAGGCTCAGGTGCGTATACAATAATCAAAAGGATGTAATCGCTGTAAAATTGTCCTTTATTCGAGAGGCAGGGCCGCGAGTCAGGACGCGTATAATCGGTGGCCTCTATTTTCCGAATACATGCTCGCAACTGAGTTGGTCTCCAAGAGGAAAGACCATACGAAACAGAAGGTCCGCTCTTTCCCAGAATCAGCGTTATGGGTTAATCAGGATTTCCTAGGAAGATCACACGTGTCGTATTAAGTGCCCCTCTTCCTAAAACTACCTTCCTATCATTTACGGGAGTGAAATAAGAGGGGAGTATTAAGTGCCATTTTGAGGCGTTGCGTGCAAAAACCTCACTTAGCCTATTTGAAATACATTGGAGTAGTGGTGGTTATTGCAACCAGTCATCGCCTCAAGTGCAATGCGCACGCACGATACGAGATGTGACGCGTGTACGCAGAAAAAAAAGAGAAAAAAATGGAATCAATGCTCTGAGTGGATGATAGTTTAATACACCGCGACCGCACATTCATATTTTTTCTCCTTTTTTTTTCTCTCCCTCTCCTCTATTTCTTTCTTTCTCCGAGGTGAGATGATACCCCTGATTTAAGCGTATTAATCTGATTATAGCATTAAACGCGCGTGCTAATTCATCGCTGATTTACGCCGAGTTCCTTATACACACCCATTCTCGCATTCTTCATCCAACCCGCCTTCTTTCTTCGGCTCCTCGGTCCATCCTATCGAATCCCCCCCTCCCCCACCCCCTTTAAATGTCTCCGCGTCTTTCAACGTCATTATTAGGCGCGTGCGTGCTTCTTTTCGGAAATGGCTCATGATTTGTGCCGCACTGTCAAAAACCGTCGACTTCGCAATGATGATGTTCGAATAACGAACGAGTATACATACATATATGTACTAGCGGGGACAAAAGCGCCTCGCCAGGGTAGACAACACGCAAAGCACAGTATAGTAGTAGTAGTTATTACAAAATTATTGGTTCCAAAGCAACAAGGCTATTCGGCACCATATATTAAGTATAACTAGGGATAAAGCTAATTTTTATTGTAACTAAAGCTAATAATTAAAAGTTCTAGATTTTGAGTCCAAGATTTTTGAACAGGAGTAGAATTTGGTCGGCTATATGTGGTTTTTCACTGCTTAATGGATGATTTTTAAGTTGTTGCAGGGTAAATGGTTGTCTCTCCATTCAACATGTATGTTATGTGTGTTAGCGTGTTGCAATCATGAATGACCGAATGGCAACAGCTCAATTTTTCAAATTTAAAGGCCTTCAGATCTTTAGTCTACGGAATTATCAATCTACGTTTACTATACTCTGTTCAGGATAAGAAGGCGGGTGAGAATTCAGGTAGTAATGCACTATTTAGCAACAGTGCGGCTATACCGGCTACTCCAACCCCTCGCAGTGGCCGTTGTTCTTCCGACTTCTCTCTTGGCATGGAGGATTTCCGAGAACCGGTAGACTCAACAATTTACACACATCCAACAAAAATTGCGAACGGTCAAAAATACGAAAAAACGGACGAAATTTCGTCAAAAATAGTCGACTTTGAATATTGATGACTCTCATATATTCGATATCAGACGAAATATTCTGAATTTAATTCCGACTGAAAAATACGAATTTCTGAGAGTCATCAATATTCGAAGTCGACTATTTTTGCCGAGTTTTGGTCCTCTTGAGCGAAAATTTCGTCCGTTTTTTCGTATTTTTGACCGTTCGCAATTTTTACTGGACGTGTATAAATTGTTGAGTCTGCCGGTTCTTGGAAATCCTCCGTGCCAAGAGAGAGATTGGGAGAACAACGGACACTGCAAAGGGTTGGAGTAGCCAGCATAGCCACACTGTTGCTAAATAGTGCATTATACTACCTGAATTCTCACCCGCCTTCTTATCTTGAACAGAGTATAAGTCGTTTCACCCAATAATAAAAAAAATCAACTTTTGACAAAAAAAAAAAAAAAAAAAAAAAAAAAAAAAATTAAAAAAAAAATTTTAGCGTCACTAGGCGATCGAGTAAAAGGTTTCAAAAACAAATATTTCACCTCTCTCTTGCAAACATTACGACGGTACAGCGACTGTCTCCCTCCCACTCATTATACACTCATAGGATTCACAGTTTTTGGTATTTTCAAGGGCGAAAATGGCTCCGGGTGGCACTGCAGGAATTTTTCCGGCCATATCCTCGGACCGAACCGCATCGATCGATACCTCACCCATCCCAAACGGCCAACGGCGTATACGCAGGAATTAGTCTCTCTCGCTCTTTCCCCGTTTAAGTACATGCACTAGAGAAGGAAAGAGATAGGGGCTGAAGTCATGTTCGAGCCCCTGTTTCTATGTCCTTTTCCTACGCCCGCGTTCAAATGGGGAAAGAGAGAGAAAGACACATTTCTGTGTACGCAACTGCAAACGGCTCACAGGATCGACGGGAATGGGTCTGTTGCGTACTTCTGCTACATCAATACGACACACTTTTTCTAACGTAAAATTCGGCGAAAAGAACGATGCGCACATTAAAAACTATCAAAATCCACTCATTAATTCAGAAAATACCTTCCATTTCAAACAACCCGCACTACACTAGACACTACATCACCGACTCATAACTACATAGATGGAGCCATATCGTTTATGTAAACATCAACAGAACTTACAAACATTGGAATGTTTCGTTTAGATGCGTACATTTCTTATATTATCTTATAATCTTTGATAAACCGAAAAAACCAGACAGCAAATGCAGCCAATAGTTCATGTATTTAGAAAAAAATGACATCATTTTGTAGTTACGATGTTGTTTACTTATGCACGGTGGTTCCGTCCCTGGTAAAAATGACGACTATACGACTATTTCAAAAACGACTATAAACATAGTTGCCGACTATAAATCTATAGTTGGCCAACTATAATCCATAGTTGGCCAACTATGTTTATAGTCGTTTTTGGAACGGTTATAGTCGTCATTTTGACCAGGGGTCTATGTAAAAGTATACCGGTGCAAATAGTGTCTAGTTTAGCGCGGGCTGTTTCAAATTGAAGTGATTTCCTAAGTTAATGAGTGGATTTTGAACGTTTCTAATTTGCGCATTGTTCTTTTCGCCGAATTTTACGTTTGAAACAATTAGTTATATTGATGTTGCAAAAGTACGCAACAGACCCATTTCGACGCAACGAAAACAGCTTCAAAATTACATATAGGGTAGATGTGCAGAAACGCATCCAATGGTGGTGGTGGTGCTCACGATTCTATGAATACAGGGACTCTAGCTAGGAAGCGGACTATGTAGTATGCAATAATGTATGCATGCTTTAAGACCAAAGGATTTAAATTCGCTCGCGACTGTGAGTCCAGTCGGGCGCCCGCAACTGAAAATACGATACATGTGCAACAAAAGGCCGCGGCTCGGCCACGGCAGCGCATGGCGTGCGACGCGTCACATCAACGGCGGCAAGTCCAATCAAAGGGGGAAAAGAATCGGAGACCCAGGATAGGATGAGAACATCTCAGCCAAGCGGACGCCGGTCGACGGTGGATCGGTGGAAACGGTGGACAAGCAGCATCTCTGCATCGGCAGGGGCAGAGAGTCCACGTCTCGTTTACGTCCACGTTCGAACGACCTAACCCGAACGTCCAGGTCCAGCCGCCAGCGTCAAGTCTAATACATCTTCAAGTCGTGACCAGCTCCTCTGCGTGATCTGTCGAATTGCCCAGCACCTGTTTATCAGTTCCCAGCGTTTCGCGGTCCCCGGGACAGCCCCCAGACGGTCCCAGCCCGGACCCCTTGATCACCGATCATCCACCGTCCATCGATCGCCGCGTGAAACAGCGTTGCCAGGACTTCGGTGCTGTTGATCCCCATCCAGAGGCAGTGCTAGGAATGGGGCTCTAGCAAACTTTTCCTGTGAGCAAATGAATAGTCAAATGTGATGTTAGAACCAGCGAAAATCACGAAAATTACTCTGAGAAAGTCTAAAATACAACTGTAATAAACTCAAGTGACTGCTAAATTGGCAAGTTTGCAATGACGGCTCAACGCAGGTATCATGGGAGATTCCTCTGTCTATTTATGTAATTTTCTCTTCGGAAACACACAGATGCGTCTAAATTTACACAGGAATCTCCCATGATACCTGCATCTCTCCATCATTAAAGTGATTCCAGGCGAAATTTTTCCAGATTTCAATCCGATGGATAGCGCTACTAGTAGCTTTTTTGGAAAAGTCATGTTTTTGACATGACATGAAAACGTCAGCGCCTGCAAAAAAAAAAAAAAAAAAAAAAAAAAAAAAAAAAAAAAAAAAAAAATGGAATTTTTGAGCCCAAAATGAGCAAAAGTGGTTTAAAATTAAAGCCGTAAATTAAAGCCGTTTCGCCATAAGCTTAGTGAGTGAGAGTGAGCGCGAGTGATGATACGTCTATCTGCCTCACTCGCACTCATTGCGGCTGACGAGAAGTTTCGTATTTCATAATTTCCGGCTTTATTTTTGAGTGTTTCAGCCTGAAACTTTCAGGGTATCTTCCTGAAGTATGCTCGCAGGTGCTGACGTTCCTCAAATTTGTGTTTTTAGCGTGAATTCGTCAAATTAAGCAAACAACTGTTGACTTTTTGAGCAGCGCGACGTTGTGTTAACAGTTGGAACTAATCGACCCTGGAATCACCTTCAGTCCGATCCTGAGAGTGGTTTTTTTTTTATTATTATGTTTTAGTGTACTCATCGCCATTTTTATAGGTTTTGATGGAATAATCAACTCTTTAATCCCCTGTGTAGCATAATTTTGCAAGTGTCCCATTAGAGTCTCTACATGTAGAAAGTTAAGACAAGAGACAACCTCTGATTGGTCATGCGTTTAAGGCTCTACTGTCCTCTTATTAAGTTAAGTAAGTACATTTTCCTTTAAAATCGCAGATCTTTTTAGAATTCAGGCGCAATTGTTTGAAATGAGGCCCTTCTCTCCAAATAAATTAGCCTCATAATTCTGTCTCCTATACTCTTATAAGACTTTACCTATTTTCGGAGCCCGCCTCTCTCCACCAAAGGTTCGGCGAGGAAAAGCTATAAAAGGGCTCCTTTCACTTGGGGAAGCCTGGAAGCCTTTTTATCATTCTTTTGAAAACTCAGGGCCCCAAAAATGTTGACGCGTAGATTTTAAGATTAAGTTCTGTTTCGACAAATTACAAGCGAGGGTATTAAACTTGGATTATTTTAGATTTTAGAGTATGCAGATTCAGTTGTAGGAAGGGAGGGGGGGGGCATTCAGCTCAATCTGCGGGGTGGGCCCAAGCTTCAGTTACGCCACTGACGATAATCTGTCAAATAAACCCAAAAAAAAAGAGAAAAAGAAAAAGAAAAAAAACAATATGTCCGGAAAATCTATCTTTGGATCCAGTGTGCGGTATTGAGTTGTAAGCGTTGTACAATGTATGGAACTTGCCATAGTGCATAGTGCACCACGCGCAGTACAAAATAAAGAACGTTAATAATTACAATTATCAAGGGTAGCATGAACCTACAATTTGATTAGTTTTTCCACTCTTCTTTTTCTTCGGCTGCCTGCTTCTGCTTGCCTGCGCCTGCCTGGATCGCATCTATTTTCTTCTCCGCATCTTTCCCAGACCTAGTGCGCGCGCAGCAAGGAACGCCGAGTGGAGTGCCATTGAAAGAGGCTCTCACGACCACATTGCGGAGTTGCCGGAATAGGCTATGTGGTCCCAAAAAAAACCCTCGAAATACGTTTACACTAGGTCTGAAATTTTATGTTTTTTATAAAGAAAATTATATATAGTACTTGATGAGCTGAGAACAACGTTGCCTTTGGTTTGTTCCTAAGTGTCCCGGTTTTGGTGACACACACGTTTTACACGCACTTAAGCACTCTACCGCGCCGCCGTGGTGCCAAGAGTTCGGTCCATTGATGATTCAGAATAGAAGCTATCAATGGGACAGTTTCAAGGGTCTAAAATGTTGTGTTTTTTACTTTCTAAGAAAACGACTGTGCTTGATAAGTTGAGAACAATGGTGCCTTTGGTTTTTTTCCCAAGTGTCCCAGTTTTGGAGATACACACGTGTAAAGTTGCAAAAAAGCGTGTGCGTAGTGACGTCACTATGGGGAATTATCATTTAAAGCAATGTATTCTGGGCCAAAATCTCATCTCCAAAATAATGGGACCTGATTAGAAACCAAAGGCATCTTTGTTCTCACCTCATCGAGTACTTTCATTTTTTTTATTCAAAAACACCATGTGCGCAGCTAGGGGGTTCCGTGGGGTTTGCTTACCCCCTAGAAAAGGCGTGCCCCCCTTGCCCCTCTTCCTAAAAAAAAATGGATTTTCAAATAATTCCATTCCTCTCATATACAGGGTGTCCCAAAATTCATAGTAAATATTTTTACCACGTATTTTTGGGGTCAAAATAAGACTTTTTTTTTCCTATAAACATGGGTCCGAATTGAAGTCTTTTCGAGTTACAGTGTTGCAAAGTTTCCGAAAAACAAATTGAAAAATTGTCATAACTCCCTCGTGAATTGTTCTATATGCTCGTAAATAGGTACTCTGATGTAATTTTAGGCGCTCTTGCCGATTTTGGCCATGAAAATACTGTATGCAAAAATTTGAGGTGGGTTTCGGGGGTTTTTCTTGATTTTTCTCACTTTTTTTGGCCAAATTATGTGAAAACATGCTTTCGGTTTCATTAAACCCAAAAACGATTAGCATTATTCAAAAGTTCGTAAAAAAATATGCATTTTTGGTCCTTACAAGTTTTTCCATTTCGCAAACCATTTCCGAGAAAATCGTCCCTGAAGTTGGAGAAGTCGGCCAATAAACGCGTTTTCTTTGATTTTGTCAATTCTTGGCCGACTTCTCCAACTTCAGGGACGATTTTTCAATTTGTTTTTCGGAAAATTTGCAACACTGTAATTCGAAAAGACTTCAATTTCGGACCCATGTTTATAGGGGAAAAAAAACCAAAAATACGTGGTAAAAATATTTACTATGAATTTTGGGACACCCTGTATATTAAAAAAAAAAAAAAAAAAAAAAAAAAAAAAAAAAAAAAAAAAAAAAAACCTCTTTTCATAAAAGGTGCTCACTACCTACCGAACATTTTCGTCTAAAAGACAGAGAATCAAATTTATAGTCACTTTTTGTAATTTAGTTATGGTGTTTCTTGACAGTTGAAACCATCCCAATTTTCAGGATCAATAAAATTGTCAGTCGCACCATACGTGACTGTATTTTTCCAAGTGATCACAAATAAAAGTCTATTTTCTTTTCCAACTTGGAGTTTTTTTTTTTTTTTTTTTTTTTTTTTACTATAAAAACCAACAAATTTCATCGAAATTTAACCCATTTATGCCTAGTGGTGCGAAAACGCACCAAAAAACACGGTGTTTTTTATACATTAATTCCCAAATGATATTGTATGTGGCTAGTGGTGCGTTTTCGCACCAAGCGTTTTTGGCTATAAAAATGCAAGGGAAAAAAAAAATTGTGTTTTTGGGACCAAAATGGACTAACTTTGAAAATTTCACAAAAATCTGAGACCAAAAATAGTTCTGGGCACAAATGGGTTAAGCGCCAAATTTGAAAAAAGGATCCCAAAACATCTTCAATCTGTGCTTACGAGGTGTTAAATGTTAAACAATTTCCGATCGGGAGGATACTTCATCTTTTTCTTTGGTTTTTTGACTTATGCCGTTTCAGTGGCCACCGCATCTTGTGATCAAATGCAATTAAAGGAATAAAGTGCGCTGAAAGAGGTGAGTTTGCTTCGTGAGCTGCGCATGTACAATGTACATGCATTTATGTCTTTTCGAAATGATGTAACTGAAGTTGTCTAATGTCTACCACCACCCCCTTCGCGGTGCGCAAGTTATGATTTCATTGCTCAAAGAAAACGTGGATTTCACAACATGCTGTGTTGAAGACCTGAGCGCTTGAAGGAAGGCTGTCATTTTCTGGTGTCAGTGACATTTAAAATAAAAAAAAAAAAACAACAACAACAACAACAATAATCGACAGACCGTGGTTTCGAATAAAAGATGAACGAAGACCGCATAAATTGAAGGCGACGAACGTTTCCAATTTTAAGCTGACCAATTGCGGTTTCTCTTCTTTTTTTGCAAGCTGGTATGATTGCATGCGCCCTAGACGAATGGTAGGAAGGTTATATTGTGGTAGGTAGGAGTTATGCTGGGAGGTCTACGCACTCGTAGATTCTTCGCAGAAATGATGATTTCATACATCGACATACAATAAGCCACTCGATCATTATATTATTACGAACGAAAAGTGTGATGATAAAACAAAACCTGCGTGATGACCAAATTCGCGGAATCAAAAATGGTGGGAGAGGAGACTTTCAGCCCTAATAAATAACAAACAACGACCTTTTAACTATTTCTGCTTGAGACGAGCAGGTTAAGATTTCCATCTCGACATAAATTTAAACAAATTCAATTGATTTTTTTAACTCTATACGTGGTGTGGGCGCGCTGCGTTGAAACGATGTTTGGACCAGATGTAAATAAACATGCAAAAACTTGGGTATGGGCTGTGAGATGACCATGTGAATTGAATATCTGTAGATAATTTTCGCCTAAACTTATTTGGGATGAGTAATCCTCATCCAAGGGCAGATCAAATAAACGTTAAGAACAGCTTTTAGAGACTTCTATGCAAAATTTGATTTACAAAAAATTAAATAAAAACCTAATAAAATAAAAATGTAGGAAGAAACTAATCTGATAAACCATATTAGAGCTTCTCATAAAAAATGAGCGAATTAATAAAATTCGAAAACGTTGAGACCAAACTTTAAACAAACTAGATTAATTCGAGAACCGGCACTTTGCGGCGATTATTTAGGATGATTTCATCGATAATTTCCAAAGTAATTATCTTGTCTTTCCTTTCATGCTTATCTCATCTTTTACAAGGATCCGTCGTGTTCGTGAATACGTTTGCATCGGTTTTAATTCTAAAGCCGCCCTCGCATTCGATATTTTTTTTTTTTTTTTTTTTTTTTTTTTTCTGGTGACCATTGATGTCAAGCTTCGGAATCATAAATCCCAAGATGTGGGTGTATAATAAAAATGGAAACTAAATTGAAACGAATGGCAAAGGCTAATAATTGACTGTTGTGTCTTCGCGAGGCAATTTCGAGAAATTCAAGTCAACTCGCTGGGAAATTTCGTTCGCTATGACATATTATCTTCGGCCTCTTTCAATACTCTCGTATTTTTTCTTAATTTTAGGTGTTCTTTTAGGCCTCAATGAAGCATTAAATGTTTAATGTTGCCAGTGGCGTTGCATGCCATTTGGCAACGTTGCAGATATTTAAACCCATGGAAAGGATCGAACTGTTGGTTGTTCATAGTGAACACCTTTGCATTCGACCATTAACATGGGTTTCAATGGACACATTGAAACCCACCAGAATGGTTCTTAACACCGGGAAATGGTACGAGTGGTGAGAGGAAGGCACTTCTATTAAGTTGGTAGTGGATTCGAGATTTCCACTGATGGCTATGGCCCTGTGGCCGTGCAGTAGTATGGTAATGGCGTGTAAAAAAGTCTGCAGTCATACAGTCCATACACCATAAACCATACAGTCCATACACCATCCACCATCCACCATCCACCATCCACCATCCACCATCCACCATCCACCATCCACCATCCACCATCCACCATCCACCATCCACCATCCACCATCCACCATCCACCATCCACCATCCACCATCCACCATCCACCATCCACCATCCACCATCCACCATCCACCATCCACCATCCACCATCCACCATCCACCATCCACCATCCACCATCCACCATCCACCATCCACCATCCACCATCCACCATGCCACCATCACCATCCACCATCCACCATCCACCATCCACCATCCACCATCCACCATCCACCATCCACCATCCACCATCCACCATCCACCATCCACCATCCACCATCCACCATCCACCATCCACCATCCACCATCCACCATCCACCATCCACCATCCACCATCCACCATCCACCATCCACCATCCACCATCCACCATCCACCATCCACCATCCACCATCCACCATCCACCATCCACCATCCACCATCCACCATCCACCATCCACCATCCACCATCCACCATCCACCATCCACCATCCACCATCCACCATCCACCATCACCATCCACCATCCACCATCCACCATCCACCATCCACCATCCACCATCCACCATCCACCATCCACCATCCACCATCCACCATCCACCATCCACCATCCACCATCCACCATCCACCATCCACCATCCACCATCCACCATCCACCATCCACCATCCACCATCCACCATCCACCATCCACCATCCACCATCCACCATCCACCATCCACCATCCACCATCCACCATCCACCATCCACCATCCACCATCCACCATCCACCATCCACCATCCACCATCCACCATCCACCATCCACCATCCACCATCCACCATCCACCATCCACCATCCACCATCCACCATCCACCATCCACCATCCACCATCCACCATCCACCATCCACCATCCACCATCCACCATCCACCATCCACCATCCACCATCCACCATCCACCATCCACCATCCACCATCCACCATCCACCATCCACCATCCACCATCCACCATCCACCATCCACCATCCACCATCCACCATCCACCATCCACCATCCACCATCCACCATCCACCATCCACCATCCACCATCCACCATCCACCATCCACCATCCACCATCCACCATCCACCATCCATCATCCACCATCCACCATCCACCATCCATCATCCACCATCCACCATCCACCATCCACCATCCACCATCCACCATCCATCATCCACCATCCACCATCCACCATCCATTCTCGGAAATACGATGACAGTATTCAATTCCGGTCATCCACCATCCACCAAACCTGACAACAGCGACGGACAGCGTGGCGGCGGGCGGGGAGGAGCGTGGTCCTGGAAGCTCGGGCAGTCGGAACGAGGCAGGCAGGGCAGCGAGAGGCGCTCGCTCCATTGAATAGAACTTCAGAGGGATTTTATTACCGGTGAGTCGCTAGACAATAAAATAAATAATATTTCTAGACGTGCAACTTGGGAATGGATGAGGTTTATGGAGGCACGGAGGACGCAGGAGCGCTTTTAAAAAGTGCGGCGGCGGCGCTGGTGTCAAAGCGTGGAAGGGGTGGCAAACCGCGGTGGAAGGAGAGAGGGAGGGGTGGGGTGCACTGGGCCCGGGCCGGGCAGGCAGCGACTCGCGCGCCGCACCGGCCGCGGAGGACTGAAACTAATCGTGATCATTGCCTCGATCCTCAGGTACTGCGTGTGTGGTCCCCTGGGGGGCTTAGATCAGCTTCACTGCCTCAATCTCAAGTCCTCACTCCTCAACACACTCCCAACACCGCACCGCGAGAGCAGCGCGCGTCTCAATGCGGCGCACTATGTGGTATTTGACCAAAAAAGCTGGCATAAACTCAAAAAACAAAAAAAAGTCGCTATTGGGAAAAACTGTTGTGATATTCGGAATCTACAAAGATTTTTGCATTAGAAACTTGTATTTAGCGGGTCTAAACTAGATTAATTCACCTAGAATCCACCAGGGGAAAAATCAATTTTACCACCATTAAATTTAGCCTCAGCACGAGACTGTAATCAAAGTAAAAAAAAAGTGTTTCAAATGAAGTCAGAACAACATTTGTGTACATGGATCGCCTTCCTGAAGGTATTTACAATGAGTTTATGCCTATTTAATCCAATTTTAATTTGAATTTGATATATTTTTGATACTTCAAAGTTTTTAGCTAAAAACGTAAATTTTCCGATTTTCAAGAGAACTTAAGTTCAAACACCCTGCCACATCCCGCGGGTATATATATATGAGAAATGGTAGTCCTTAGTGCGTACTAATATGTCTTGAAGTCAGAAGTTGCGGAAAAATGCGGCTTTTCCGGGAAAATTTGTTCGAATTTTGCGTTTTTGCACGAAATTCTCGTTTTCACGTGTTGCAGAGGCGACGAGTGAAATTTGGCAACACCGTCCAAATGACTTGAAACTCACTATCCACGGGTACTTTTTAACGCTGAATTCAAGTTTTGCACCTGTTTTTCAAAATTCGAAAATCCAAGATGACTGCCGACCGATTAGCCGAAAAAATTATCGGCAGCCATCTTGAATTTTCGAATTTTGAAAAACTGATGCAAAATTTGAATTCAGCGTTAAAAAATACCCTCAATTACCGAATTCCCAAGTCATTAGGACTGTAAAAACAGTTTATGCCAACTTTTCCGGTCAAATACCACATACCAATACCAGTGCGGCGTGGCGCGCGACGGCCGGCCGCGGCTGGTTGGTGGAGAAGGAGAGACGCCACGCCATACCGAGCCGCCAAGTCGCGAGCCGTGATGTGAGACCGTCAGACTTCGGTCCTCGATTTTTAACCTGTTGCGCCTTGAACCAGTATCGAGAGTTCCTTTGCTATACCTTCCTCCATACTTGTACTTGCCATCTTCCATTCGGACACGTTCAAAAATGCACACAGCACCAGCAGCGACGCGGGTGCGCGGCTGCCGACGCGCACGCGACTCCACGCGACGCCAACGCCCAACGCGCGCTCGATGCGGAGTGAACGAATCTTTTGTAATGAATCTGTTTGAAGGCGGAAATACTCAATCGTAAGCGCGCAAATTCTGTCGTTAGGATATAGTTTAGGCAACGGGCCGCTATCCCCTACTCAACCATTATAATTCCTGTTAGGTTATGTCAGTGGCGGCTCGTGAAATGCGATAAATCGATATCTACTTCATTTAAAACTGTAGAAAAGTATCAATTGTCAGGGGTCGCATTTGAACCCCCAAGAAGTCGATACTTTTCTATTGTTTTAAATGGGGGTAGACATCGATGTATCGCAGTGGCGCACCGAAGGGGTGGTTTTAGGGTCAACCCCCCCCCCCCCTGAGCATCAAGATTTTTCCCTAAAAAAGGTCATCTTCGGCCAAAATTACTTTCACCCCCCCCCCCCCCCCCCCCCCCCAAGGCCTCAGAAAATGGAAAATTTGCGGCAGTGTTGCCAATAGTGGACAGATTCGACCACCTGTGGACTATTTTGATGAGAATACAGCCACAACTGTCCACAACTGTCCACGCTCCCATGTTCCGATCTACTATCCCTATCCACAGCGTGGACAGTTTGCAACTCGAAAACTGTCCACGCGTGGACTAGTCTACCCTGTCCAAACCTGGCAACACTGATTTGCGGTGAAACCCTCACCAAACAAAAGTTCTCGGTGCGCCACTGATGTATCGTATTTCACGAGCTGCCATTGGGTTAGGTTAGAGCAGGTTAGGTTATGGTGGGGCAGAAAGTACAGCGGCTCTTATATTAAACTATATCCCTGCGTTAATCGATACACTGAGAGAAATCACTTCTTTAAAACCAAATGGAAACACGCTTTCTCTTGTGACAGTTTTCCTTTCGCGAAGTAAATTTCTGGTGCATGAAGGAGAATCACTGTCACTGCAAGGAATCTTTTACTTGTAGCAGCAGACATTTTTCTTGGGTTAAACGAACTTTTTCTTCTTCAATATTTCACTGTGCAGTTTCTTTAACCGAATGAAAAACACCTTGGATTAAAAAAAATAATTCTCTCAGTGCAGTCGATAAGACCCGTCTCTCTTTCGATCTTTCGAATGCACATCTGATACTATAGCTAAAGGATGTATGAATTTATAATTCCATGAAACACAATTTATGGGATTACAAATTGACAAAAAATTGAAAACAATTGATGAATGCACACCTGCCACATCTAATTACCGGACTTTCTACAAAACACTATAGTCGGCCGGTCGGACCCTCAAGCCCCCCCCCCCCCCCACCCACATGTGACGTGCCTGGACAAATGTGAAATGAGCATAAAAATGAATGAGTTCAAAGAGCAGAGTCAATATAATGAAATAACCGATCGAATCGTACTATCAGAAACTCCCGAGAAATTTGGGTTTCGACTGAAAATTGGATATTTCAAGGGGGATGGGGCAGGTCACCAGGGGTCTTACACCCAGCTCAAAATCCTTTCTCCCACTTGCTTTACAGGCAAAAAGCTGCCCGGTAAAAAATTGTGATTTAGACGTTAATTTTTTTTTCTTCGCCGATCACCTCTTTAATGTCAAAAGGAGGCATTTTAGATCAATTCAAGGATTTTTCAAAATTTCCGTCGCAAATGTCCCGAGGAAGTTGAACGTCCATTTTTTTTGGCAGGTGGTTGATTGGATATTCGAATCATCAAAATTGCGTGGTCAATAAAATAATAATGTAAGTACTTTGGGTATATAACAGCGAATCTCAGTTTTCTGCAGATTATAATTCACCGAATTATACTTACCGTATATATAGGTAAAAATTTGTTGAGAGATTGAAATTCAACGCATGAATCATGACGTTTGATGTATCGATTTATTTATCAATTTATATTCAAAATGAACGGGTTTCGAAAACAAAAGCTTCCACTGAAAAGGGACTGGGGCATAGATGAAGAGAAATGGAGCATGACGGAGTCACATTTTTGGACCTTAAAATGGCCGGCATTCATTTTAAAGTTAATTTTAATGATTGGATACATATATTTCAAATTCCAGGAACGAAAAAAAAACGGAACACATTCTATCAGATCAAGGAAATAATTTTCTTTCTCTCTCTTTTCCCAATTGAATGTATAATGAGAAAAGAGAGAGAAGGATGAATTGAATTGCTAGATTCGCCAATGACGGAATAACTCATTTTAATAATAATTAAGATGGTTCAAATGGCATTTAAATCCCTGTAGGGCCTACCGACAACATGGAGATCAGGGTTAACCCCTTATGGACCAAGTCCGAGTTAACTCGTTTTTCTTCTCTAGTCTTTTTTACTTACATTGTTCCAGTCTCACGATTCCGAATAAACGCGATTCTGGATGTAGACCCTTTCAAGATAAGATTTCGTCGGGCGCCTTCAATTTATCGTATAAGCAATTTCTTCTCCCCAGAGTACGAGCAGTTAACTACCTTCCCTATGTAAACGGAAGAATATAGCGATCAACGAACTAATCTGGTCTTTAAAGGGTTAAAATACTTAGAGTGAAATGAGAGTTCACTTTGAGGAATTTTCGTACTATGTTATAAACTGAGATATTATTTCCGAAGAGCAAAGATTGGATGTTGAAGGGTGGGAAATAGCCAGCCTGAACAACTCATTTTGAAGACTCAGATCACGAGTAAGTGAGTCGATCCAGTCCAGACATAACAACGGTTCGTTCCACTGATTCCTTGAATTCTTCGATCCCCGACCAAAAGCTCGAGGCCACGCACAGGGGGCGGCTTTCGAAGTGTTGAAAATTCTTGCAATTAGAGGATATACGCGTGTCCGTGTCCAGTACACACGCCTCATACACTCACACAAACTACTCGCAGTTAAATGGAACGTCGACTCTACCGGCCGTATCAAGCCTCGGGGTCCTCGTTCGATTATCGAGAAATATTGCGTGAGGTTGAGTCGTCGTGGAAACTCCCGTTTATTTCCACTATATTAGGTATGTGAGTTTATTACTATAAATTTTAGACGTTCTTAGTGTGATTTTCGTGATTTTTGCTGGTTTTTAAAATCAGATGGGACTATTCATTTACTCACAGCACAAGTTTGCAAGAGCCCCATTCAGTTCAATGTGACTGCACAAAATGGACCAAGATATTCGCAATGGGTCTGTTGCGTACTTTAGCTACATCAATACAACTCATTGTTTCTAACGTAAAATTCGGCGAAAATAACGATGCGCACATTAAAAACTTTCAAAAGCCACTCATTAACTCGGAAAATACCTTCCATTTCAAACAACCCGCGCTACACTAGACACTATATCACCGACTTATAACTACATAGATGTAACCATTTCGTTTATGTAAACGCATGAACATAACTTACAAACATTGGAATGTTTCGATTATATGCGTGCATTTCTTACATTATTTTGTAATTTTTGGTAAACCGAAAAGACCAGACAGCAAATGCAGCCAATAGCTCATATATTTAGAAGGATATTCCATCATTTTGTAGTTACGATGTTGTTCACTTATGCACGGTGGTTCCGTCTATGCAGTAGTATACCAGTGCAAATAGTGTCTAGTATAGCGCGGGCTGTTTGAAATTGAAGTGATTTCCTGAGTTATTGAGTGGATTTTGAACGTTTTTAATGTGCGCGTCATAATTTTCGCCAAATTTTCCATAAGAATCAAGGTTCTATATTGTTGTAGCAAAAGTATGCAACAGACCCATATTGTAATATTTTCTTAGTCGGTAAAATCATACTCATTAATTATTAAACTACCACAATATCCGCAAATTCTTTCGAGTCAGCATCGACTGACAGAAAGGGAACTCCGTTGGTTTAGTTTTGGGCTCAAGCAATGTTCACAGTTTCCGAACATCCCCGTTTGAGACATTAAACCTTACTTGAGAGGACGCGGTGCACGTGTGTTGTGCTGGAGCAAAGCTTTTATACGAAAAACTCATCATGCGCTGTGTAAACTGAGACCTCTGCCATGCCCCGCCCCACCTCACGCGATGCTATGGTATACCTACCAAAAGATATCAAAATGTCATTTTAATAGTCGGGCGTTGATTCTAAGCCCGGACGAGGACGGAAATGAAAAACCACGCAATTATCTACACTCCCAACTCCCAAGCTGATGCGATGATAATTTGTGTAGGTGTGACTGGGAAATCGGACATTTCACAGTGATTATCGATTATAAAGATACGAGAGAAAAAAAGGAAAAAAAAAAATGGAAATAAAAAAGAAATAAGGCTTAGCATGAATCATTGAACGAGACCGTTCATGTGAAAAATCATAAACTAGGAGCATGGAATGAAAAGAAAACCGCCCAAGAGTAGCTATTTTTATGCTCGTTAAAACTGCTCCGTTTGATCGCTTTATTACAATGTAAAACGCACTGCACCATTGGTGTATTGTGAAGCCTGGTTTACTTGTTATTCAAACACGCGAGCTTAATTGTCTGTTCACTGATCTAGGTATATTTTTCAGTCTCGTTATGCCATTGCATGTAAATGTTTTCATAAATTTAAACGACGAGGGAGAGATTTTTATGACTCCTATAGTCGCATAATCAAGTAATATTGTGTGCAACTTGTGCGCGACCTATTTAAAAGGAAAGTCCGCCACTTAACATGCTTCTCACTAAATTTTTCCGCCAGTCCCTGAAAAGTTTGTGGTTGTTTACAGCAATAAAGCCAAAATTTGTATTTTTTAAACTGTGCGAGAATGTCTCATTATCCAAAACGGGAACGCATTTAAAAAGTAGTAGTGAGTGATATTTTGATAAATCTCATACCTATAGCAATTCTTCTTCATATCCATGCATTTTGAACGAAGCCAAGAACGTTGTAAAAAACAGCAATAATTGAGGTGGTGGCTGCAATAACAGCATGTAAAACATATATGCTCAAGGGGGGGGGGGAGGGGGATACCCTAGACCTCCAATTTTTGGGGGTCGTTTCTTATCCAGTGTATTTAAATAGGAAAATGTTGAGAAATGTTCCAAACGGGGGTCTTCTTATATCCACCATACACAACCAATTCTATAATGTTCATAATCATGCGTTTAAAGTTGGTCAGTCATAATGTTTTATAACTAAAGATACCTTTACGGATTATGATTTTTCTTAATCTTCAGAATATTTGATTTTATAATGAAAAAAAAAGAAGAAAAAAAGCTTGGTACGTGATGCGTCAACTGCAACTATCTGCAAGAGTATTTTGCAATTTCTGGAAATAAATGTAAAAGTGGATTTATATGACTCTTTTTGGAACTCATAGACTCATTAATATTACCAAAGACTCGGATTATAGACGGAAGAAATATTAATTTTATAGTAGCCTCGGGCGCCCTTCTGACGATAACGATGTATCAATGTTGAAATTGAGAAGCATAAAACAATAATAATAATAAATAAATAAATGAAGAAATAAAAAGTCATAAATTTTCAAATTTTACACAATAAAGGGGGTTATATTTTTCCAAACTTTTGAATTTCACCCCCTTTATTTTTCCTTTACTTGTCTATACTCTGTTCACGATAAGAAGGCGGGTGAGAGTTCAGGTATTAATGCACTGTTTAGCAACGATGCGGCTATACCGGCTACTCCAACCCTTCGCAGTGGCCGTTGTTCTTCCGACTTCTCTCTTGGCACGGAGGATTTCCAAGAACCGACCGACTCAAACATTTACACACGTCCAGTAAAAATTGCGAACGGTCAAAAATACGAAAAAACGGACGAAATTTTCGCCCTAAAGGGCCAAAATTCGGAAAAACTAGTCGACTTTGAATATTGATGACACTCATAAATTCGATATTAGACGAAATATCCTGAATTTAATTCGGACTGAAAAATACGAATTTCTGAGAGTCATCAATATTCAAAGTCGACTATTTTTGCCGAGTTTTGGCCCTTTAGGACGAAAATTTCGTCCGTTTTTTCGTATTTTTGACCGTTCGCAATTTTTACTGGACGTGTGTAAATGTTTGAGTCGGTCGGTTCTTGGAAATCCTCCGTGCCAAGAGAGAAGTCGGAAGAACAACGGCCACTGCGAAGGGTTGGAGTAGCCGGTATAGCCGCATCGTTGCTAAATAGTGCATTACTACCTGAATTCTCACCCGCCTTCTTATCGTGAACAGAGTATAAGTAACTTTGTTTTTCCTGTCTTTCTTCTGTTATAGTTTTCTTGTTTTTTGCCTGTCAAAGTTATTTCATGTATAAAGCTTCAGAAAAATGAAAAAGCATTGTCTCCAATGAGCTATAACTTTAGAGTGGCACATCAAGGAACATTCCGCTGGTTCATTGTTATCACCTAGGGCGCCGCCATCTTGCCGTAACAATCGATTTTGAGGTTAAGTTTTGTAGGTTGTTTCCGGTCGTTTCGTAAACAAACTCGGGCATCGCCGGAAACGGCCTGCAAAATTTAACCTCAAACCTTGGAATCTGCCGTCCAAATTCCCGCCAAATTCCGAACGACCAACAAAATTTAACCTCAAACCTTGGAATCTGCCGTCCAAATTCCGCTTTTTCCCGGGATTCCTTCTACCCTGTGAGGCACAAGGTGGACCAGCCCGCTGCCACTCTAAAGTTATAGCTCATTGATTGTCTCAGTTATGTCCAAAGGTTTGCAGACTCCATCAAAAACCGGAAGGTGTCCGATCCAACCCATTAACACTAACCAACGACTTTTGCCCACAATTTTACGATCACGCATCGCAACGGTCGCAAAGGTCTCGCTCGCTCTCAACACAGACCGCACCTAAAGCGCACCCTACACCGTTTGCCAAGCGTTCACCGTGGATCGAACCCGTCGGTTGCCCGAAATACTTAAAGGTATGGGTTATATTGCCGGGTTGTCATAAAATAGAAAGGTGTTGCAAGGAATTAGTGAAGTCATCAAATCAAAGCGGTGGAATTTCGACTTGGGTGGCATGGGCGCGAGATATACAGAGACCAGGGTTTCATGAATACGGTTTCGGCGATATTGTATATGATTGTATGTGTACTATAATAATAATAAAACGGTTAGCGGGAGAGTAGACGCGATAATTATGTTGGTATAATGTTGGACTCACAAATTAAGAGCGTCAAATGGCTTCGGATGTCCTCCAGCTACCATACGGCCGTGCCGTGCCGCGCTGACCGCATGCCCCCGCGCGCGGTACGGTATAGTCGAGGTTCCCGCGTCTCTCGCGCCACGCGCCGCACAGAGATTGAAATGTAAGATTTCCTGGACATAATTTCACGAATTAAAATCAGGATCATGAACAATGCATGGTCGGATCCAGCCATTTGGCAACCATCCCATTTGAACGTATGGAAAACAATCGATTCTTCAGGGGGCCATGGCCCCTTTACGAATCGATTGTTTCTCATGAATTTGAATGAGAATAATATACAGGTGTTAGATTGCTAGATCCGCGGTTGGAACAATGTATACATATAGGGAGATAACTTGAAAATGTGTGAAATATTTAACTTAGTACAGAGGCTCATAACTACCAAAAAAAAAAGAGAAAAATTTCTTGATGCCGTAACAAGATTTCTGATAAATAATTTCCTCTTCGTAATTTCGATAATAACTGTTATTACTGGAATTCCGGTTACAATCACCGGACGCCCGCAGTTATTTCAACAAGAATTCCGAAAAATTTAACAAGAATTCTGTTTAATACTTTCTCAGGCGGAATTCTGGTTGAATTAAGAGGAATATTTTTCTCGGTGCATATGCTTTTTGCTGGACAGTATTTACACTGAAATGTTTTTTTAAGCTAAAACAAATTTAAAAAAAAAAAAAAAAAAAAAAAAAAAAAAAAAAAAAAAAAAAAAATATATACAAAATTTATGTCCAGAGAAATTCATGCTTCGATCAAGTGTGAGCTGCCTCGTTCTATATACTACAGCTTTATCCTCACTTTGCATGACTTTGAATTACACTGATTGATATGCAGCCCGCAGTGCCTACAGATTAAGCTGGTTGCCGGATGTAGCGTGTCAAATCAGATCGTATCCTGAAGACCAACAGTATAATAGTCGGCGGATTTTAATGATCGACCCGGACAAAACTTCAAGAAAAGATTTTAATACATAAAAATCACATGGTCTTACCTACAGGTCGGCTGAGCTGGGCTTTTACGCATCTTCATTCTTCAATGTGCTGAATTCATGTTAAGGAACTGTTTGTGTTCTCTTATCCACTAGACGGATCCAGACGAATTTCACTGCCAGTTACGCCCGAACTACATATATATTATATAGTTCAATTTTCCCCCATTAATGTTGGCAGCAATGTATAGAAACCGATTCCTGATTGAGGCCTCATAAAGTACAGTCTTTACTGATGCTCTACTATAGCAGCAAGAGCCGTGTTATTTCAATATTTCCCTTAAGTTATGTTCCTTGTCTTTCCCTGATACCACCTGCAGGATACGCTCACTTTTCAACATGGCTTTCTTTGGAGGTTGCCTGGTTTCCGATGCTTTTCTCCTACTAAATTGTAAGATGTAGACACACACTTATAGGTCACACAAGACCAGGACCACAGGTATACAATTATACACATATTTCTCTTGTTGCGAGAAAACCAGCGAAGCTTCAGGGAAATAGCCTGACGCTTGTGGAGTGCAAATCAGACTGCATTGGTCGTTCAATTTATGCGGTTTTCCGAAACTCGGTGGCCAAATGGATATGGAAAGCACTCGGAGTCTGAGGTAAGGGGTATGCTATACGGGGGGGGGTCATAGGAGTGTTGATAACTTGAACAGGGAACCTTCTAGTGGTGGCTCGTGAAATTTGTCAACAATGTTTTCTCGCTTTTTTGAATCCATGTCCAGCGATCGATTCCCGGTGAAGCACTGCTTCACTATCCAATCAATTATTTTCCAGTGATTCAAATGAAATGAAAACAGTGTTGCCAAATTACACGAGCCGCCGCTGGAACCTTCACATTGGAACTGGAAACGCTTCACTCACAGCAACTTATGACTCAACACATGGACGGAAAGGTGATGTCGTCAAAGCCTGTCTTGTAACCCCTCTATCGACTCAGCATGGCAAGTTCAGTCGATCGCCCTCAAGGGTTTTTATATCTTTTGAAACAGGGACCGCTTCACTGGCAACTCATTGCTATGTAACATGGGCAAAAAGGTGATGTCGCCAAAGCCTGGCTTGTGACCCCTCTATCGACTCAGCTTGGCAAGTTGAGTGGATCGCCCTCAAGGGTTTTCATATCTTTTGAAACAGGGACCGCTTCCCTGGCAACTCATGGCTATTTAACATGGGCAAAAAGGTGATGTCGCCAAAGCCTGGCTTGTGACCCCTCTATCGACTCAGCTTGGCAAGTTGAGTGGATCGCCCTCAAGGGTTTTCATATCTTTTGAAACAGGGACCGCTTCCCTGGCAACTCATGGCTATTTAACATGGGCAAAAAGGTGATGTCGCCAAAGCCTGGCTTGTGACCCCTCTATCGACTCAGCTTGGCAAGTTGAGTTGATCGCCCTCAAGGGTTTTCATATCTTTTGAAACAGGGACCGCTTCACTGGCAACTGATGGCTATGTAACATGGGCAAAAAGGTGATGTCGCCAAAGCCTGGCTTGTGACCCCTCTATCGACTCAGCTTGGCAAGTTGAGTTGATCGCCCTCAAGGGTTTTCATATCTTTTGAAACTGGGACCGCTTCACTGGCAACTCATGGCTATGTAACATGGGCAAAAAGGTGATGACACCAAAGCCTGGCTTGTGACCCCTCTATCGACTCAGCTTGGCAAGTTGAGTTGATCGCCCTCAAGGGTTTTCATATCTTTGGAAACTGGGACCGCTTCACTGGCAACTGATGGCTATGTAACATGGGCAAAAAGGTGATGTCGCCAAAGCCTGGCTTGTGACCCCTCTATCGACTCAGCTTGGCAAGTTGAGTGGATCGCCCTCAAGGGTTTTCATATCTTTTGAAACAGGGACCGCTTCCCTGGCAACTCATTGCTATGTAACATGGGCAAAAAGGTGATGTCGCCAAAGCCTGGCTTGTGACCCCTCTATCGACTCAGCTTGGCAAGTTGAGTGGATCGCCCTCAAGGGTTTTCATATCTTTTGAAACAGGGACCGCTTCCCTGGCAACTCATTCCTATTTAACATGGGCAAAAAGGTGATGTCGCCAAAGCCTGGCTTGTGACCCCTCTATCGACTCAGCTTGGCAAGTTGAGTGGATCGCCCTCAAGGGTTTTCATATCTTTTGAAACTGGGACCGCTTCACTGGCAACTCATGGCTATGTAACATGGGCAAAAAGGTGATGTCGCCAAAGTCCAGGCTGTGATCCCGCAGCTTCGCCCTTTATTCCTTACCTCCGATTACGTTATAGACTCATGAAGCTGATTTCATGAACCACAATCCCTAAGACCAGTGCAGTGTACAATCCACATGCAGGAGCGGATCTAGAGGACGCTTTTGAAAAGGGTTCTTTTCGTTCGGGAGGGCGGTGGGTTTATACGTTGGATTTTATACTTTCAACTGTTTCCAATCATATGGGCCGGATCCAACAATTTGGTGGTCATGCATTGTTTCCATTTGAACGTAAGAGGAATAATCTATTCTTTCGGGGGTAATGGCCTTTGTACTAATCGCCTTAACTTGTGGACTGTTTTTTGCGTACCTATATGTAGTAAACGATTGGGTATTTTTTAAAGGGATTTGACATATTTTATGTATGAATCTTACATCGGACATTTATTCACCATGGACAAATTGCGAATTGGACTCATTATAGTGGACATTTCCTATTGAACATTTGGTACATTTAAATAGGAAATTTCTACCAGTCACAGTTTTCAATAGATATTTTCTAACTACTAAATTTGATGGTATTTTTAGGGGAGGCGTTAGCACTAGCAGAGCTGCCGATTTGCGTAAATTTAACATTTTCAAATTCACCGATGCTTCCACCGATTGAGGCAAGATTATATATTTCAATTCAGTGTATGACTGTAATGCACGAAAATACTCTGAGCTGTAATATTTTCTCAATCGGTGCGGTGGAAACGCCGTTAATTAATTAAAATCAACCAGTTGAGAAAAGATAAAAGACGCTAGTATTTTCGTGCATTAGTCATACACTAAACTAAACTCTGTAATCTTCCCTCAACCGGTGGAATCTACGGTGAGTTTCAAAATGTCATTAAATCTAATCCGTTGTTGCCTCCCCTGGTAAAAATGACGAGTACAAGTTAGTACAACATTGTTACAGATCCTATGAATGTTTGTACACTTTGTACCAACGTTAGTACGCAGTGATGTTGGTAGGGACCACTGTCTACGAACGTTAGTAGACTTTGTTCCAATGTTGTATTAACGTTGGTAAGCCGTGATGTTGGTAGAGATTAATGTCTGCCAACGTTAGTAGGCTTTGTCCTATAAATGTAATAACGTTAGTTCATCATTGTGATGTTAGTACAGACAGTGGAATGTTTCACTCATCTGTACTAACATTTTGGACTTAGAAAATTTTTCGCCGCCTTTCTTCGACTTAACTTTGAAAAAAAATTATCAAAATTTTACAGACTCAAAAATTCATTTAACTTCTGAAATCTAGAAATTTCACACAAATTTCTCGATTTTCGCAAAATTTTTCACATTAAGACTTGTTAAATTTTTCGAGTTTGACTTAAATTTTTTTTTTCAAAATTAGGACTTGGAAAAAATTTTCACATAGGGACTTGAAAGAAAATTTCAAATGGGGACTTGCAAATTAAGTTTACTCTCCTGAATATTTTTTCACAGAGGGACTTGGAAATTGAGATTATCACCTTTGGAATACCAATTTTTTTCTGGTTTTAGACTTGTTTTTTATATTTTCCAAATGCAGAGAATTTATGAAATTTTCGAGATCAAAAAATGCACTTCAATTTCTTGGATTTAAAGAAGTTGGAAAATTAGACTCTGATTAGGCAATATATTATGGCTTTATATTTTTTTAGAATTTATTAACTTGCCGTCTTTGGCAAATATGGCCTTGAATACAGGCCTGGGTCCCTTTTCACACATGCATGTCATAGCTTCCACAATAACCAAGTATATTTTAGCTTGCGAATCTTGTTTCAGTTATCCCTAGTATATGTGGGTCGGTTAAAGTCGGTTAAAATCATATCGACATTGGACCGATGTATATCAACATTTAACCGATACATATCGACACTGAACCGACAAACCGATCTTATATCGACAATAAACCGACATCATATCGACATACCACGGACATCATATCGACATAACACCAACATCATACTGGCATCGATATAACTTTTAACTGATGTTATACTTGCCATGAAGGTCGGTATGCAAGTAAGCATGCTTTTGTTGTTGTAATGTCGGTATGTCGGTTTATGTCAGTTTCACATCCGAATAAGGTCGATACGTCAGTATGATTCTACAATGACATCAATATAACGTCAAATCGATCTCATACTAGCCATGCTTTTATGCAAATTAAAGCAAGTAAATCTGTCAGTATGATGTTAGATGAACATTACTCGAGTCAATTTTACTTATTAGGAATACTATAACATTTTAAAGGTTTTATAGCAAAATAAGATTGTCTGTCACTGAAATAAGAATGTTGTTAAGCTTTATTTCATTTTCTATATTTTTTCTCATATACTTTAATTCTTCATCTGTAGGTATCCAAGGATTATTTTTTTTACTTTCATTGGTAATTAAATTCCTGGTAAAAATGACGATCATTAACAACAAAAATTAGTCGCACGACAGTCGTTAATGGTCGTATGGAGTTGTATAAAGATTGCCATCGAGTGCAACAGCGTCTCTGCAACTTTGATGCCTCTTAAACCAGGGTCCCACAGGAACTCTGCGACTTTGACGACCGTATGTTGTATAGCAACTCTGCAACTTTGACGACTTAGAACCATAAGTCATACAGCGATTTTCTTGCAATTTTGAACATGAGTCGTATTGTAACTCAACAACTTTGACGACTCTTGGTCAATGAGTCAAATAGCACCTATATGACTTTGACAACTCTTGATCAATAACTGGAGATGGCGTCTTAACTACTTTTGAGGATTCTACTTTTGGAGTTGTAAAGTTGCAGAAAATAGTAAAACTAAAACCATTTTGAAAGCTTAATTCACAAACTAATCTCTCATGACCAGAAAATTCATATAACATAGCAAAATTGCAGCAACTTCAATCCCCTTGACTGGAAAAAATAGTCTTGCACTCACCTTACACTTTAGAGGTATACGCCGTAAAGAGAAGAGAAATTAAAACTTTGATGAAAGAGTTTAAAAGTAAGCTCGCATGTTTAAAAAAAAAAAAAAATGTAAGACTGTAAAAAGCACTCACCACATTTGAAGGTTATCCAATCAATTGAACGTTTTTAAGCCAAACAGCACCGATTCACAAATCAAACGAACTGTGGCCTCACAGCCATTTTCATAAGATAATATACGTCACTAACAATAAGAGAAACTTTTAAGTATTTAAAATCAATTCACCACAGTGGCTGCTCATGCAATTTAGTAACATTGCTTTCATCTTATTTAAACTAAGATAAAACAATAATCGATCCTTGAGGAAGCAGTCAGCCTCCTCACGAATCAATTGTTTTACCTAATTTCAAATGGAAAAATTGCATGATTGCCAAATTGTACAGGCAAATTAACACAAGTTCTGTTTTTAATTTTAGGTCAATGCAAAGCCCGGATTTTATAAGATTTCTGGTTATTCTCCAGAAAAGGTAAGTATGCCGCACAAATTTTCAAGAGTTGAAAACGAACGAATCACAATTATTAAGTGCACTGAGCAAGTTGTCGAATCACCCAAAAGGAATTCTAATCAACCCTGGTTTTGATTTGGTAGAAATCTTTCGAACTAACGCACCTGGCATTTCTTTCATGACTCCTGTGCCTTTGAACAAACTATCCGATGTGAGATGATTCAATGTTTCTACGACTGTCCCTACAGCACTAAACTGTACTTCCATCAGCTTAATATGTTTCAGGGACGTAGTAGAGAACGATACAAAAAGGGCAAGGTACCACACTCTTGACAGAAACCGGAGTTCCTGTAAATGTAAATCAAGATCGAGTTAGAGTTGTAAGAAATCTTTCTATTTCATAATTATAAGCTACCTAACGACACGGAAAAATTCTATTTGGAAACATGAAACAAGAGTCACGAGTCTGGTGGGGAATGCGAAAGCCCGTGGCATCTATTGAAAAGGATTCTTTTATGAAAGGCCCAAATAAGGGCTTATTTGCCTGATTATTTTTCCTTTCTTTGGGAATTATTTTTTTTTTTTTTTTCACAGATAATAAGCTCTGGATGATCCCATCATCTTTGAATATACCTATCAGTGGTGTAAAAACAGGAGAGCAAGGTAAGCGCAGTGATTGCCGACCCAAGCTCCGAAAAAGTTACCTCTCTGGCCCTCGGGAATAGTTTACCTGCAGGCCTCCGCTTCTTTTGTTACGTCACTGATTTGTATCAGTGTGAGTCCCCCTTCACACATACACCACTGAAAAAATTGGCAGACTGACTGCTGATTTTAGAGCTCTCTCCAGACAGTAAGATTAAGTTTTTCTGCTCTGCAATCTGTATCAGTCTTGAATTTAAGGTTAAGTTGAGATTTGCAAATTAGAAGGAGTCTCGGAAGACTGCTTGAGAGTAGTCCGTTTCACGGGGAGAGATTAATAGAATTCAAGCGGGAAATGAGCAAAGCACTACCTTTCTTAAAGAGTTCAGAGACATTTCGGAACAAATACATGATGACAAATTTTTAATGAATGAGCTGTACTTGGATAGTTGAGATACCTGAGCTGTGCAATGTGCATTGTGCATCCTTGGTGGGTCGAAATCATCCCAGAGTAAAACCTGGCTCTTATACAGAATAGCATACGTGAACATGGATTACATTTATTCGATTGAACAAAAATTAAAAAAATGCTTCCGATGGAAAAGAAATTGCGATTTCTTGTGGACATTTTGGAGGTAGTTTGTTATTGTTTATCACAGATATAGGATGCTCTATGAGTCCGAGACTCCCCTCCTTGCAGGGACTTTGGGATGCGGATCGATCAATTGAATTTTGCTGTTGCTTTAATATCAGTTCGATGTACTTTTAATCACAGTTGAAATTTTCGGGGTACGAATACTCTGTGGTCGATCCATTCAAAGAATAATAATAATTTGACACCGTTCAAAAGTCACCGGGGGCCTCAGACTTTTTAAGCACCCTATAGCATCTTCACTCATGAATCGTGAAATTGAAACCCTGTCCGCCATTATGCTCTCAGAAAGGACGCATGATTATCACGTTCCGAAAGTCTCTCTCGCAATTCAAAATTTTCGAAGTAAGTCACATCAAATTATTCTCAAAGTCTCCTGGTTGTAACTCCTCACCTTCAAGATTTGAAACCGGGGTGAGTATTTAATAACTTGTCACACTTGGTAGATATTCGATTCTGAGCAAATAGAGGTGGCCGTTATTCACAGTCCCTCGTTGTTCTTTGTAATTTCTTTACTGTGTTATTCAAGGTGCTCGCAGAAGGATGACTCCACTGTTAGTCTAGCTCTAATGTTTGAAAGTAGCGTTTTAAATTTAAATCTTATCCACCTAATTCCTTGCCGACAATTCTTGTTCATAATTTAGAATGAGCTGCCCCTGTTAACTTGGGACCTAGATTATTCTTTCTGTTAGGGCCTAGTAACATTCTTACAGGATAATTTGTCTTATTGAACCGCGTTGGAGCATGAATCATGCTGCAAAACAGACTTTTTCATTGTGGTGAGCCAGCAAGGTCTGCGCGTTTTGTCGGAACAGAATTAGCGAACAACTGGAGGTAGTCTCTTCTCTTATCACGGTCAGTTTTGACCAACCGAGAGTAATCATGAGATACCCCGTCCCATCCTGTTTAATTAATCATAAAATAGGCCTATTATTTAAGATGAAGACCAAGACATGGCTGTATTTAAGGAGTAAGCACGATCTCTCAGCAAGAAAACAGTAAGGCCTTCATACCGGAGTGGCAGGTTTGAGGTTAGGGTACAACGTTTCTACAGCTGCTTTTGGGAGATGGTGAGTCGGTCTCAGGTTTTTAGTTTCTTGAGCCAAAATATTTAGTTGCGTTTGGAAAGCCTTCTCTTTATATTCCTGACAATTTTAGCAGCAATAAATGGTTTTTTTTTTTTGTTTCTCGCTTACATTGTCAGTTACATTACCAGAGCCTTTCCTTAGAAAATTTGCCCAAACAAGTTCTGTAACTGCTAAGAACTCTTATCTCCCTCAAGCGGCTGTAGGAACCTAAGACATTATGGAAGAAGACTGGCCACTGCTGTTTCATAAAGTAAAAGAAAAGTGAAGCCGGCCTTGGCACATGCAGATTGGTAGGGCTTGCACTGATAGGTAGTGCTCGTCTCAGAAGTCGAAGCAGTGCTCGGCTTGATAATGTTTAGAATTTTGCTATTATTATTTCTCAGATTGTACGTAAGAATAGAATGAAATTAATTAAATGCTGAAAATAGAGCAGGACCATTTTGAGTATTAGGTTCTGACAAGTACCTGTGCATGTTACCAAATTGCATCAAAGCGCAGTGGTGAGTGGTTGACTAGCAATGAGTCAAAACTGTGCAAACCAACCTCTGACCGATGCGTTTTGATGCAGTTCAGAAGCACGCACCACTACTAGTCAGAACCTGATACTCAAAAGAGTCCTGCTCTAGCAATTTTCAAGTCTCTGGCAAGTTTTGTTTTTACTTGAAGGAATGAAAATTGAAAACTTGCCAATAATCATAGTTTGAGCTCCACCCCCACTTCTGAAACAAGCTTTATGTTCAGTGAGCATAGCTTAAAACACTACAATCAGAGTGGAAACTTAGGTTCATTTTGAACATTTTTGAAGCATTGTTTTCTGATTAGACGTTCCAAACAATCCCTAATTCAAGCAGTGAAAAACGTCTGCCATCTTGAGAAGTTACCAAATGATATGGGAGTTTCCAGTCTGATTGTATTGTTCTGTGACCGTGGGACTATTCCGAACGTACAGGGTGTAATAGCAAATAAATTAAAAAGAAAAAGGAAGAACATGAAGAATTCAGGCAAATTAGTCCTTATCCAAGCCATTACATATGTTTTTGTCTGTAGATCTTGCAGGTCTTTTCTCTCCCTTGTTTCATGTTTCCAAAGAGAATTTTTCCATATGGCTGGTGGCAAGAGCAGATGCTTTCTGAGTATCCTGATAAGTCAGTTGAGGTACTGAAAATGCATCAAAACTAATCCCTGGGCGGAGCCAGCAATTTTGGGTCAGAATTCATCCCATTTGAACTTATGAGAAACAAATGATTCTTGAAGGGGGTACGGCCCTTCTACAAATCGATTGTTTCTCATGCATTCAAATGGGAATAATACACAGTTGCCAGATTGCTGGATCCGCCTCTGACTAATCAGTGAGCAGTTGCAAAAAAGTTTATCTGGTTGCTAACCAAATGCTCACGGATGGGTTTTGATGCATTTTGAATGTATGCTACTCTACGAGTCAGCACCTAACTCTCTGCATGTGTCTGCTCTAATAATTATGAAACAGAATGATTTCTTACAACTCTGACTTGCAGTTTTGATTTACATTTTCAGGAACTCTGGTTTCTGTCTTGAATTACATGACTTCACACAGTTTTGTATCGTTCTCTGCTACATCCCTGAAACATGTTAAGCTGATGGAAGTCCAGTTTTATGCTGTAGGGACAGTGGCAGAAACATTGAATCATCTCACGGCGGAAAGTTTGTCTAAAAGCACAAGCGTCGCATGGAAGGAATGCCTGGCACCTCAGTTTGTTTGATCTCTACAAAATGGATTCATCAGAATTCCTGTCGACAACTTGCTCATAGCTGTGAATAATTTTGATTTATTTCTTTTTTTGCTCTTGAAAGTGTATGTGGCATTTATCTCCGGAGAGTCACTGAAAATCTTTATTAAACAGTTTGGCTTTGCGTTGCTTTAAAATTGGAAAATATGAGATTTCGGTTTAATTTGTTTTTAGTTTTCTTAGTTAGTGAGTTAATTTCAAGCATTAAAAAGTTCCAGTGATAAATCATCTCGTGGAAATAGCCGTGAGGCTATACGGTTGAATTTTTTTTGGTGAATCAGTGCTGTGCGGTTTGAAAACTTTCAAATATATGGATAACCGTCAAATATGGTGAGTACTTTTTACAGTCCTACATTGTCTTCATGCATGCAAGCATACTCTTAAACCCCTTCATTACAGTTTATAATTTCTCTTCTCTTTATTTGTATTTGTTCTGCAAGAGCTATGAGAATGAGGAAAGTAATGTTAGAGGTAGATCTAGCTCTACCAACGTTTGTCGAAAATCTGTAACAACGTTGGCTCCCTTGCATCTATAAACATTATTTCAAATCTGTATCAACGTTGTTTCAAATTTTGTAGTAACATCTGCTTACTAACATTGGTTCAGAGTAGACCTACCAACGTTGGTAGAGAGCAGATCTAACAACGTTGGTACAGAGCAGATCTAACAACGTCGCTACAACAACCTGTACTAACGTTGGGTTCCAATTACGAGTACAATGTTAGTACAACCTCAAACGTTGTTACAACGTTGTACTACCTTCATTTTTACCAGGGCATTGCACGAGCCACTACTGAATATATTGGGAATCGTTCGTAAAAAGGGAAAATGCACCTCAAATGATGATACTTTTCTCCCCGTTCATGAAGCACGCCTTCAAAAGAATCAAGCAGCGGATTTTACGATCAGATAAATTCTCTCATCGTAAAATAAAAGAATTAACAATGCAGTACGTTATCAAGGACTGGCGATTAATTAATTTTTAAACCAAGTGAAAATCGACTGAGTAGCGAGTCTACCGCGTTGCATCAAGGGCTTCCATTTTTTTGTTTTTTTGTTTGTTTTTGTTTTTTTTTTTTACAAGACTGATGCTATTCAATCGACAGTTTTGTATAATTTCGGCAGCCATGGGCCTATGAGCCCTACGCCCGCTTGCATTGATTGGTGGGAAGCGGAAAGCAGGTATAGAGGTGGAAATTAGTTTTGAGGCTGTAAAGAAGGAGCGAAAGGGTTGCGTTCATCAGTATCGTTAATGACTCGTTTCATCTCGTTCCGAGGGATGATAATTCACCTCGTTTCTTTTCTCAATAATGCGCCGGAGAAGCTGCCGCCAGAGGCCTCCGTTCCTTTTCAAAAAGCCGCTCAATGCTGCTACTGCGCCTCAAAACCTCAGGACTTCGAAGGTTTCCAAACTTGAACTGAGCGTTGCACTATAATCTTAGATCAAGACAAACAGTGGCCGAAAAACCAGTGAAAAGAAGGCATCAAATAACGTCATAGTTTTCGGTATTTTTAAGCTTACTTTAAAACTTTCTAGTGACATATGTCTTGTTAAAAGTGTTTTCTGTGATTAAAACTGGTCTTGCAAGCTCATAGATAATTAATTGAAGATAAATTGACTTTCTGATCTTTTGCCCAACTTTTCGAAGGTTTTAGACCACAGTGTGTTGTTGTTACTTGCTTGCTACCCTCTGACAAGCAGATTTATTTCAGTGAAGTCTCAGAGATGAAAACTCCCTTACCCTCATTATCAGTCTATATATGTTGGCTCGGTTTTGTATGCGTGTGTGTTAGTTATTAATCTACCTCTAATTCACTCTTCCGCAGCTCAACAGGTTCATGCATTGGATTTACACCTGAACCACAGAGTAAGCTACTATATCAGAATGGAAACTTCGATTCGTTTTTAAGCATTATTTTTGGTCCGCCGTTTTGAGGAGATTTTACCTATCTCCATGCAAAGTAATGTGTAAAACAGAGACCGAAATATATCCGTCGTACTGAAAATTGACACCAAAAGCGTCCGTCATATTAACCTATAAAAAACCTAGGTTAATATCACAAGCGCGACGTCAGCAAAACCCAAATTGATGTCCGGAGGCAGTAACAAAATGTTTCATCATTTTAATGGTTGACAATGAAACGGTTTTTCTGAAAGATTGAGGGGGGATTTTGGGCTGTACGTCTTTGTGTGCAGTTTACAATTACGGTTTTATTTAGGTCGCAATGAGGGCGACATCAAGCCCCGTTCGGATTACCGCGTCGACAGCTTCATCAACTCAGCAACTTAAAACTGCTTTGCGCACATGTAATGCATAGTTGAGAAAGAAATCGGATACTTCACCAATCGCCGAAGGATATAATTTTATTTATCGTGACATCATAACGAGATTAGACTATTAGTGCAAGTCACAGCTTTTTGAGAAGATTTAAAAACAAAGCACATTAAAAAGAAAAGATTTATTTGATTTTAATTTCAAAATTTGTCTGATTTTTGCACGATGTTCACAGAAATCAAACAAAGTGACGCAAACAAACCGGATTCAGATCGCCCAGGCTGTCACACTTTGAGATAGGACATATAACATGTATGGCCTCCAGTGGCGGCTCGTGCCATTAGGCAACAATGTCTTCACTCCATTTGAATCTATGTTTAACAATCGAATGCTGGTGAAACGCTGCTTCTCTTTGGAATCGATTGTTTTACATACAATCAAATGGAGGCATGACATTGTTGTCATATTGCACGAGCCGCCACTGATGGCCTCCTCTATCGCTACAGCTTGTTGCATTTTTTTTTTTTTTTTTTTTTTTTTGAAAGAAGAATGGTTTCTGACAGACTATTTAAAAATAGCATACCTTAAACAGTTAAAATTTTGACTTCAAAGCTATATCAAGGTAGATTTTGATTGGAGCAATGCTCCCCATTTCAACAATAGGCGATAGTTGGCTGCTGTTGTTGAGTCCTCGAACAAAAAAGAACCTATTTTACTCGTCTCATCATGCACTTGTATAACACGGGAAGCATAACACGTGATGGGTTTTCATTTGTCTCTGAAAATCTAAGGGGGCAAAAACTAAATCTTTGACTCGTGTTAACACTTTCAAGCGGTTAACCCCCCCCCCCCCCCGGTCTAGATTTTGCGTTTTTAAGGGACTGAAATACGGCAGAATATACCCCCTTGATGGATGCAATGAACAGTCAAATTAAGCTGCGCGTGCACGCTCACAGACTTGCAACAATGTGAAACATGCAGGGAGGGGAGAAGGGACAAGAAAAATTAAGAAATCTAATACATTTTAAAACGGGGAAAAAAAGGGGGGAAACGGGTTAATTGGAGCCTGCAAGAGGTACAAAATATTCGATCATAAGATTTATACCTGTTCGTAAGGGTTTACTTAGTCGGTTGACAGGACCTCTTTTCCCTCTATTTTATAATGTTGTCGCACCGATTAGATCAGTGAAGGAGTGAATAAATGAATTAATTGATCGAAAAAAGTGGGTTTTACGGACTCGTTTTTTGTCGTCAAACAAAAATTATCGACCAGCATTCAGTGACATTTAATCTACCTAATTAACGGGGTTTTTTTCCGCTGCACCGCCCCTGAGTTTATCTTAAAACGCAGTTGGTGGATCCAGGTACACCAGGTACACCAGGTACACCAGGTACACCATTCCGATGGAACGTATAACTTCACCGCTAATGCAGCCTATAGCATATATCCTTCGAAAGGCAATGTGGGCCGTAATTCGAGTATTTTTGTGAAAAATCAAACAGGGGAAAAATATCAAGAGAAAATGCCTTAACTGAATATCACAAGGTTTATTTTTGAAATAACGTAAATACATTATTCTTATAACCTTTCCAGAGTCATATTACCACCTAGAATGTCCAATTAATGTTTTTTTGAGCGTTCTGGTGATTATGTCGGTATAAATGACCACTGATGTCTGGCAACAGAGGATTTTGTCCATTTGAATCCTTAGGAAAGGTCGAACTCGATTGATCCCTAGAGAGTTCGATATTTTTCGTGGGTTCCACTGAATAAAATGCAACGTTGCTAGATTGCAAGCCTCGCCACTGTAAATGAACAAAACTGTTCCTTTTAAATTTTCAATTTAATCCTACATAACGACATTCACAACGGACATTCTTTATCATGCAGTACTGTAAAGAAATAGCAAATAAAGTATAAGTTAAAATTTGAAATTTGAAATTTAAAAAACAAATGCCAGGTGCCTAACCTACTACTTCATGCCCGACCTCGAGCATGAAAGTCAGCTGCCGAGATTTGACCGATAATTAAGTAATTTGGATTTTTCGGTAAATAGCTTCAAACAGTCCATAACATCTCGAAAAGTCTTTCTTCGAATTTCAAACTTTCGCTTCAAGCAAATGATTGCGCGAGATTTTTTTTTTTCAAATGAATACTTATTCATTTCTGATTTAAAAAACCAGCGAAAATCACGAAAATCACTCTGAAAAGTCTAAAACTCAGTGATAAACTCATCAGAAAACAGCTGTAACGGCAAAGACCGTAATGGCGGGGTTACGTACACGGGAAAAAAACTACGGTGAAAATAACCATACGGATACCTGATTTTGGCACCTGCTAGATGTTATGGTTATGTTAATCAGAAGTATACTATGTTTTGACTAGGTACTAGGTGATGTTACTTGATTGCAAGTCGAATTTACTCAAAGTATCGGTGTACCATACTTCTGGTCTAGTTTACCATATCATCTAGCAGGTGCCAAAATCAGGTATCCGTATGATTATTTTCACTAATATTTTTTTTTCCGTGTAGGTATCATGAGAGATTCCTGCTTATTATGTCACTTTCTCTACGGGAACACAGAGATAAAGTCTCAAATTAGATACAGCGAATCTATCTCCCGTGATACCTGCGTAGCTCAGCCATTAAGCCCGATTCCGAGAGTAAATTTTGTGATTTTTTCAGTGTAATCGTCGTCATTTTTACATATTTTTATAAGCCATAATCAATTCTTCAATCACCTGTAGTAACAGTTTGCAAGAGCACCGTTCAATGAATTTGAAAAACTCCATTTGATTCTAGTTTCGTTATTCTTATCTCCTTCGTTTCCTCCATTTTTAATTTTCTACTTTGAAACTTTGGAGGAAAGGCAGCGGCGGGAAAGGAAAGGTGGATCGTGCAATCTGTCAACAATGTTTTCCCTCCATTTGATTCAATGCAAAACAATCGATTCGATCGTGAAGCAGCGCTTCATTTGCAATCGATTGTTTTACATAGATCCTAATGGAGGGAAAACATCGTTTTCAAAGTGCGCACACGCCGCCACTATGAGGAACGGAGGGAAGAAGAGCGAGGGGTTATTATCCTCAAAAACCCGTTGTTCTTGAAGTAAGCATCAAAAACGACATAATGTGTCCGCGACATTCACCATCCATCAGTGTTAATTTTACAATTTTTTTGTATTTAGAATAATTGCCTACAATTTCACTTCATCGTCGCTATCTTAAGTATTTCAAAACTGCTATATCAGTTTTCATTAAACTGGCCTATAGATTTCACGTAAATTCGAAATTACGTATTCTTAGTAATTCTGGAAAAAAGTATGAGTTTTGAGTAAAAACTAAGGCCAAATTTGAAATCAGCGGGTCAAAATACATGGAAAAAGTCGCGAGAGGGGTGAGAAAGAGATATCTTATGATGAGAAAACCTGGTTTTACTTTCATAACAGCCGGACACAGTATATGTCGTTAAGGCATAAAAATCTTGTTCTTGTAACCGAGTTTTTCTTCAAACTTCCCTGCACTTGTCAAAGATGATTGACACTGACCTTCTCTGCGTGAAATAATTCAATTTATATCACTTGACAATTATTATTTATATTTAAAGTGCTGCCACTTAGCCCCCCTCCCCCCACAAATTCTCTCTCCTCCTCTCTGCACCCTGAAAAAAAAAAAAAAAAAAAAAAAAAAAAAAAAAAAAAAAAAAAAAAAAAAAAAAAAAAAAACTGATCATGTGGTATCACAGTTGAAATCAAACTATTTCATCGAGTCTTCACTTTAACGGAATGACGCACGGGCGTTGTACTTTAAACTCCACTCGTTATAAGTCTAGGAAAAATACCTGGGCTGAGGAGACGCGCTGACTTTATGACGTTCTTCCCGCTATCTGAATTGGTGGAGTGTGCCCACTCGTCAATGCGGTGAATTAGAGAGAGAGAAACGCATGGTGAGCCGGTCGAGTGCCTCCTAGAACGAGAATAATAATAAAGAGTCTATCTTTCTCTCTCTAGGCCCATTTGACTGCACGTGTTAGAAAAGGACAGAAATAGGGGCTGAAATGACGTGACAGCCTCTATTTGCATCCTTTTCTAACATACAAGTTCAAATGGGCTAAGAGAGAGGAAGACAAATTCCTGGCAACGACTAAGAGTCTGGTGTAATCCGCGTCCGTGGGTGGTTTATGAGGGAAAAGGAAGCAGTAGGGAGGGCAGGGGAGAAGGCAATAATATTTGCTCTCACTCTTGAATTATTGTCACACACTCTATTTTCTTCGAGAGGAAATCCTACGTGAGAACTTGAAGTATTTTTCTTTCTTTTCTCTTCTTGCAAAGTGATACTGATTTATGCGATTCTCTGTCTCGCGTGTTGAGGTGATTCTTAGGCGTTCAGGGCCGATTTTTGCCACCAGGGTGCTACTGTTCGATTAACTATAATGTCAAATTACAGGCCGAAAGTAATTCATATTCAACCCATATATGCCCAACTTTTTTTGAACATGTTGGGTGTTTTCTGGTGTTTTTCACAAAAAACACCATCTTACAGAGTTAAAACAATTTTAAATTTAAAAATTGTGACATTTTCTGATGCAGCTAAACTGTATGTGCTGAAAGATCACAACATTGATTTTTGAGTAAAATTGGACACTATTTACAGTAATTTGGTCCAAAAAAACCAATTATAAGTGGGTCGTTAACGACCCAATGGGCATATATGGGTTAAGAAAACGGAGTGTTAGTTTCTACATAATCATCTGAAGAACGTCTTTGCAAAGTATCTCGTTAATAACTTCAAAGATAAGGCTGAATGAAAGTACCGACAAATTAAATATTCCGTTTAGATACATGAATCGATTTGGGATATTCAATTTTTTGGTACTTTCAGCCCTTCTTTTGAAATTATTAACGAGGCACTTTGCTGAGACGTTCTTTAGATGATTATCTAGTAACTGACCTTCCGTATTTTTTAAATGAAAAATTACTCTCGGCATGTAATTTGACATTAGATATCCGAATGGTAGCACCATGGCACAATGCTTAAATGGACCAAAAAATGAAAATCCTTGTGTCAAGTGGTAAACAAGGAGATACTCTCGCAATTTTCATCAGAGATTATTAGTAAAATTTCAATCAGAATAGTGAGAAATTTTGCTTAATAAACCTTAATTTTTCAAAAAAATTTGAGGGTGGACTCCTGAGCCCCCCTATAACGGGAGGAGGGGGGGGGGGGTCCCCCGCAGACCCCCCATAAGGAATCATCTCACACTTTGCCCCCTCACATTCAAAAGTCTAGTGACGCCACTGATTTTCACTCAATTTTAAATCGAAGTCAACCCACCACAAGGCAGTAGCAAAAGTTTGTAGCACCCATTGATAGGGAAATCGGTACTTTCCAAATTCAAGAAGGGGGGGGACTACCCCTAATTCTTCCCTCTGCCGGTATGTCCCTAACTAGCAGAAATAATTAACATGTTAGAGGATCACGAGGAAGCGGTGGATGAATTCCTTTTCCCGTACTATCGACGAATTAAAGATTGTCGCGAGATTTTCGGTTATTAGTGTGAGTGGGGGACTGATCTGCTACGGCTTTCCCGCCCCACCCGCTCTGACCTCTCACCTGCAAGGTATGTAAGGAGTATGAAGAGTGGCCGAATCAGAACCTTGAAGGCGAAATTAAGCGCGTGAAAATCTCGCGACAATGTTTGATTCGTCGATAGTACGTAAGTATATATCT
>VMOF01000220.1:67844470-67892415 GCA_011764245.1 Trialeurodes vaporariorum
ATAGCCACACATGTTCGGCTGGCAACTTTTTATTTTTTTGAATCTTGTAACTATATAATAAATAATAAAGCTGAGGAAGAAAAAAAAAAAAAAAAGTTTTTATTTTTTTTTTATTTTTTTGCAGAGACTATGCAACTGGGTGTGGAGGGGGCAGGTTTTTCGCACTGTAGTTGAGTTAGGTCCATTTCTACCAGAATTGGCATCCTTGATAAGCATTTACTTGAAAGTAAGTACATACGTGCGTGATTAGCGTGGCATACCAGTTTTAGAGGAGCATGGGACAATGAAACCTTCGCAGTCGCAGATGGGGGTGCGGGTGCGCTGGCGTGCGTTGCACAATGGTCTCAGATCGGAAATAAGTGGCCAAAAATGAGTGAAAAAAAAAATAATAAAAAATAATCGTTTTCCACCTTTTCAGCGTAATTTAAAACTTTCAAATGACATTTCTGGGTTTAAATTACTTGCACAACGCGTGTTCTCTATATGATTATAAATTTGGTCTTGGTAAAGTTTACTAATGATAAAATGATGAGAAACTTACTTTCTGAATTTTGGCCAATATTTGACGATCTTAGACCAGTAACGTAGCCTGCGATTTGGCAACGTTGCAGCTCTCCCATTTAAACCCACGAAAAAGATCGAAGTGTTGGGTGTTCGGTGAACGCCTTCGCATTCGACTTTTTACGTGGCTTTAAATGAACAAAATACCACGTTGCCAAATTGCACTCTACGCCACTGTCTTAGACCACTGTGCCTTGTAGTGAAGGAAGCGGGATACGAATACGATGTACTTACAAGTACCGCGAGCAAGCACGAGCCTGAGATCACTAGAAAATGACTTATGAATGGTGAATAATTACAGTTAATTAAAGGAGCGTACGATTGTGGATCAGGATTATTGTTGGATCGGGAATCAGGGGGAAATCTTTCAAGAGCTATTATTAAAACGGGCCATCCAGGTAATAATTGGTGGAGAGGAACATACAGAACAGTGTTGTCAACTTTTCGAGGCATTGGCGGATCCATGAATCTCCCCCCCCCTCTCTTCTCTCATTGAACCACAGAATAATACAATCAGAACGGAAACTCTGTCGGATTTTGAAGCAAATTCATTTCGCGTCTGCCATGTTGGGATATAGGATGTTTACATCTGGATTCGCGCGCGGAAAAAAAAAAAAAAAAAAAAAAAAAAAAAAAAAAAAAAAAAAAAAAAAAAAAAAAAAAATAGGACATGATCCGCGAAACTTTCATTCTGAAATGCCAATAGAATAAAAGTGAGGCCGGAAACTTAAGATTTCTTTCGAAAATTTACAGAAATAAATGATTTTCAACACAAATCACACACGTCCCCCATGTTGGGATATAGGACCACAGCGTTGCCTATTGGTGCCGTTAACTTCCAAACTTGCTTCCATTGGCTCTTATGGGAGTTTCCGTTCACGGAAAAAAATCAGTGGTAAAATTAACCATAGCATAGTTGATTTTGGCACCTCCTACAAAGTATGGTAAATTTCACCTGATGTTTGGCATGATGAGGTACACTTTTGGTCAACGCATCCATCTGCGCGTTATATTAAACTGGTAGTGTGCTTCATCATACCAAACATCAGGTGAAATTTACCATACTTTGTAGGAGGTGCCAAAATCAACTATGCTATGGTTAATTTTACCACTGATTTTTTTCCGTGTTCTGATTGTATTTTTCTGCGATTGAACTATACAGAAAATTATAGAAGCGGAAATAAATTTTGGTGTGGATGGAAATACAATGACTCTAATGAAAAAAAAAATAACCTCTAAACGTAATTTCCCACCCCTTCCCTTCGGCTTAAAAACAAAAATGAGTTTTTGTGATAAGTAGCGTTCTTTCCCAGGACTCTTATTGAATCAGCAATTTTAATGTTTTTACATTTTTTGTCAGATACCCTTTTACAATTAACTATACTGTTGGTTTTATTATTTAAAAATGGTATGACTGGTATTACTCGTAATGTGTGATGATTAAGTGCCATTAATAATGGCCCACACGGAAAAAAAAAACCATTGGTAGAATTTACCCACTATGCATATCTGGTTTTGGAGTCAGCTACCAAGTATGGTAAATTTTACCATCATTTGGTAAATTTTACCATCATATAGTAAATTTAATATGTAACGTACCTTGTGGTGAAAAGTACCAACAGGTTATATTATTTTACTACAAGGTACGTTGCATTTACCGTATGATGGTCACATGACCATACTTGATAGCAGACTCCAAAATCAGCTATGCAGATCGTTGATTCTACCAGTCTTTTTTTTCCGTGACAGTAGCGCACCGAGAGTTTCTTCATCTCTCTCTTTTCTCCATTAAGAAACGTATGTTAGACAAGGATGGGCAAGGGGATAAAACCCCCTCCTTCTGTCCTTTTCCTACTCATACATTCAAATGGGAAATGAGAGAGATGGAAGATATCCTGGTTGCGCCAGTGTTTCGTGATAATGGAAGTGGGATTGAGTTCCATACCACTACCAGTGCCATACATGGGGATCGAGCCTCCTTTAGACCACCCCCCCCCCAATTTCCAGGGGTCGAGAGAAATAAGGGAAGAATTTTCAGTCAAGCAATTACAACCAAAAATCCCGAGTACGCCACTGACTGCACGTCTTGTGAGTTACCCTGACTCCGTGAAAACCTATATATCTATAGTTCCTTTTTTTATTCCCCCCCCCCCCCTTTTTGGCTTTTTAATAGGCATGTAAGTACACACTCCTTTTTTATGCCTGCCCGATCAAGTTAAACATTGCATTTAACAGCCTTTAAACAAACCTATAGCCGTAAATTTAAAAATGGAAACTCGTCCCAGGGGTATACGTTTTGTTTTACGAGCGAAAGTCGAATCTAAAATGAGGCCGATTTCGGAACAGTAATAAAAATTAAGGGTTGTTTCGTGCTCTTTGAGGGAGGCACATAACTCTTGGATGGCTTTTTTGTAAAAGAGCGACCCATCACAAGCAGATCCAGGAATTTTTCTTCCTCTCTCTGTAGCCATTAGATTGCGTGTGTTAGAAAAGGACGGATAAGGGGCAGTCACGTGACTTTCGCCCCCTCTTCTATCCTTTTCTAACACACGCGATCAAATGGTCATAGAGAGAGAAAGACAATCCACTGGATCCGCCAGTACGACCCATAAAGAAAGCGTAATTCAGTACCGTAAATTTACGGGCCTCTGGGTTATGAATGCTCTGTCCAAGGATGCCACATCTTCAGAAATGAAGGTTCAAAAATTAGAAAATCTTCGCTCGCTTTTGAATAGATATAAAAGTAAAGATGATCCATAATTTTTCAGACTCGAGTAAGAGCTAGGTCCATATATACAAGGTCTGGCCGGTAGCTTTTGGCTCCCCTCGTTTGGTCCACAGTTTGGGAGCCACTTCTCCATTTGAAACCATTCATCCAAAGATGGCGGCGAACTCGGGAAGAATGTTAAAGTAAATGGGGGTATGGGTTCCCAAACATTGGATTTCCCGAGTTGGCGCTACCGACCGGACCTTATATTTATGGACTTTGAGTAAGAGTTTTAAATCCCTATAAAACCTAGTAATATTGCCCATTATAGAAAATGGGTCTGTTGCAAACTTTTTCTACACCGATCAAGAGAGTTTCGTCGTATGTAAAATTGCCCGAAAAGTCCATTGGTGGCATCAGAAAGTCATGAAATGCGATATTAAACTCACAAGAGACGTTTAATGAAATCCAAGATGGCGGTGAAATATCGAGCAATCTGTAAGCGTGCACCTTTAACATTCAAGGATTGCCAACGTTGACAACCTCACAGCTTCAGAGGTTATGTGTTTATTTACGTTGTGATTGGGTGTGATCGATGTTGTGAGGTTGGCTATCCTTGGATGTTCGTGGTGCATGCATACAGGTTGCTCAATATTCTACCGCCATCTTGGATTTCATTGAACGTCTCTCGTAAGTTTTATACTGCATTTTATGACTTTCTGGTGCGACCAATGGACTTTTCACGCGATTTTACATGAGATTGAACACTCTATAGCGCTGTAGCAAAAGTTTGTAACAGACCCATTGGACGAAAAACCTGAAATAAAAGGAGAAGAAAAAACAGCAAAAGAAGGAGAAAGAAAGGAAAACCTACGATTTTGAGGAATAGCTAATTTCACAATGGGAATGTGACGGATACCCCCTTCCTAAAAAAAAGTTCTTGCTGCGCCAACGTGTCCCACGAGTTTAGGTCTCATTACATTGTTACACATGTTCACTCCAACTCCGGTTACCTACACAAAAGTCACTATTTCTCTCGCGGTAAATTTTTTTCGGAGTAAGATATTTGCGGAGTAGAAAATGGTGCAAAGAGGAAGAAAATCTCTTTTAATCTAGAAGTGCAAATTATAATTATCCCAATCATAATTTTGTACTTCTCCGGAATTAAAAAAATAGTTACAATCCACCGAGGAGGCATACACACCAGTGGCGATGCGTGAAATTTGGCAACAATGTATTTTCTCCATTTAAATTCACCAAAAAAGTCGAACGCTTCAGTTATCGGCGATGACCAGGCATTTCGACCATTTTACTGTATTTAAATGAGAGAAAGGAACGTTGCCAAATCGCACGCCTCGCCACTGATAACACACCCTCCTCGATAGTATTTTCCTCTCTTTACTTCCCGTAAATCATATATTTTTACTACGCATGTGAGTAAAATGAGCCCTCATTTTTATGTTCGCTCCGATTTGCACTCTAGATTTTTATCAAAGTATAAGAAAAATAAAAAAATAAATAAAAAATTAAATTGTTATGGTATTTAGTGTAATCGATTTATTTTGTTTTTCGAACAATCCCGGATTTACTTATTTATTTATTTTTTGAACATATTTTTCGAAAAATATTAATATTTTTGCTTGGCAACCTTGCGGTTCTTCTCAACTCTCAATCTTTGAGCCTTCGTCGTTTTTTTGTTTTTTTTTTTTGTTTTTGTTTTTTTTGTTTTTTTTTATTATTTATTTGAAAAATCCTCCTTAATAAAACGTCTCCGTATGACAAGAATCGTCTTTTTTCACCCGAAGAACGAAAGATCTCTAAAAACATCATAATCTGCTCCTTAAAATAATCCTTAACCACTGCCACTCTCATTTATGCATTCCAATATATTCCTGAGCTTACATTTAAATTCGAGTTTTGAGACGAGAACCGCGCATGATAAGACCAGACTCAACTGCATTAGATGGCTCTTGCGCCCTTTACTCTGGTGGAGCATAGCCGTAGCCAGGTTGTGTCTTTCTCTCTCCTCTCTCTCTCTTAGCCCATTTAAACGCATGTGTTAGAAAATGATGGATATAGAGGCTGTCACTTGACTTCAGCCCCTGTTCCTTTCTTTTTCTAACACATGCGTTTAAATGGGATAAGAAAGAGATATGACTATGCTCTGGGGTAGGTCGAGCTCCTGGAGCTTCGACTCCTGGGTGGACGTCTCACTTTTTTGATTCATTTTCAGTCCTTTTCCGTAATGAATCTCCATTATGTTGAAACTAATGTTCTCTCTGGGCATTGATGCTAATGTTGTTGCTGTCATTTATGCGCAGAGCAACTGAATTATATGGATACATTTTTAACTTTTGAATAATTTTATAGTTTCAGATTCGTCGGTCAAAAATTCGACCATTTAGACTAGATTTGGAGTTAGCCAAGAACTTCTAGATATAAAGAAGTGTATTAAGATGGAAAAAAATTAAAAAAACAAAATGAATTATGATTTAAACAAGGGTCGTATTTCTTGATCAACGTTTCTTAAGGATAAAAAAGTAACTGAAAAGACTTTCTTTTGGCATTGATAGTGTTTACGATCGGGGACGAAAATAATGTCCGATAGCTTCTGGATATAGGCAACCCGCATTATTATCTCATTAAATTTGATCATTGCAGCAGTGGGGTAGCGTGCAATATAGCGACGTTGTACTGTGTTCATTTAAACTCATGAAAAAGATCGGACTGTTGGGTGTTCGGTGAACACCTTCGCAATCGACCTATTACATGGGTTTAAATGGACACATTACAACGTTGCCACATTGCACGCTACCCCACTGCATTGCAGGTGGCCTACCTAAACCAAAATATAAGGAGTTGGGTGCAGCGCGCAGCTGCGCGCGGCGCCGGCGTAGCGTGCGATTTGGCAACGTTGCGATTCGTCCATTTAAACTCAATGGCAAACTATTGGGTGTTCGGTCAACACCTTCGCATTCGATCTTTTATATGGGTTTAAATGGACCAATGCATCGTTACCGAATTACGCGCTACGCCCTGGTTGGGTGACATTTTTTTTGTTCCTGGCTGAACTTCACTCACTTTAGTTTAACGTCACATACACATGCGTGACAGATGACAGCGTAAAAAAAAAAATGAGAAAATATAAATACAATAGACCGCTAGTTTTGACCAACTGGTTTTCTTCCTGAAATCACCCTTAGGTTTTGGTGATACTGCTTTTCTTTCTATATAGTCAAGTTCTTTTATCTCGTTCTTTTCATGATTGTAAAATTTTGCCGTAAATATACGTACGCTAGCTATCAAAACATTATACAAGCCCCCCGCCGCAACTTAGCCAATAAACTTCCAACTGATTTTTCTTGGAAAAAAGAATCCTGGATTTTTTTCTTCGCGCACTACACAAGACTATGGGAAAAATAGTGGCAAAACAGTAACCAGGAAGCATTTATCGAGGACGTCTATTATATACTTTTGAAATCATTCAAACTATATAACTAACTTCGGTCTATTTCATGTGGTTTCCCTATGAATGTAAACATGGCAGAAAAAAATGCTCTTTTTTCTCAAAATTTTACAAAAGAGCGTTTCGGATAGAGCCCCTGGAGATTTTTTTATTTACTTCACGACAAAATGTTGTTCACTGGTTGTTGAAGGAAGGAAATAAAAAAAAAAATGAAAGAATCGCTATCAAGAGGTGTTTTAAAACCATCTTTATCTTTGAAGTCACAGTTTTAAATTAGAGCCATTTTAGTGCGGTCACTCGTGATGATTGTAAACACCTAAAGAGGACGTTTTTGCTCCGTCTTCACAAGGGTTGGTAAGAAGGTAAGTACTTACATTTCATTTCAGACAAAGACCCCCGTTGCTCCTTTTATTTCCTGCATCTCTCTTAAACTCACATAAAGGTTGTTTACAAATACTTATCAACCCCTGAGAACGTTTTATTTTTTGTCCATTTTAATTACGGTCATCGTACTACCAACCAACCAAAAAAAAAAAACCAACAAAGTTGACTCTTGAATAAGAAGTAAATTCTAATCACATTTATTCGTTCCGAAAGGTTTTTTTACAACACTTTCTGCCCAGAAAAAAAAAAAAATAGACGGGGTGTTAAAAAGAAAGGTAACGCGCGCCGGGGCAGTGCGCCTGTGGCAGGCCGTGGGGTGCCCCGGACTATATGCCGCGCCGGTCGCTTGTAGTTTGAGTGACATCGGGAGCGGGGGCTGTGATTTTTCAAAGTTAGCACGGAGCTAGAGTGAGGAAGAGAGGCACTGAGAGTGGATTATTAAGGATCTTTGGATTCAGAAAAAAAGAGGGTGGGAGGGAGAGGGAGAGAGAGAGAGAGAGAGAGAGAGAGAGAGAGAGAGAGAGAGAGAGAGAGAGAACGAGCACCTGCTAAGAGGAACCCCTAACCCTCGGGCTTGGGGGCAGTAAAGCACTCATTTGCTTCATCAGTCAGTCACTCGCCACTAAGACAAAATGTAAATCTCAGTTCGGCTAACCCAGCCAATACTGCACTGTGGCACCTGCATCTAAAAGGGCTCATTTTACAAATCCCTGTGGCTAAGACGCCTCTAAAAGGATTTTCTTTTGTCCTTTGATGAGAGAGCCTTTTTTTTCGATCCCTCGGTTTGTGTGTGTGTGCGCGTGTTAGTGTTAATAAGTATTTTTTCTTGTTATTCTCACCTTTCTCCTTCTGGAATCAAAACACGGGAGTCCGAAATTAATTCCTTTCACGAAAACCCGAGCGTTCCGAGCCCGTAAATAGGCGAACCTTACAGGCTTGTTTAATAACAATGCGGAATTTGTCACGGACATGATGAGCTCAGGGTATTTATTTGATTCCGCAACGCTCTAAATATTGGGCAGCGCCGAAAATATTAATGGGCTCAAACTCCGCTCACGGGGTTTTCAAACTCACGATTGTGTTATAGGTTACACTTATTAGCGTTGGTGCCTTTTTAAATTCGATCACGCCCACACTGATGTATAATACTGCACCATTCCAAAAATATTGGGAGGGAGGGGGGGCGAAATCATTTATAAATTCTTGTTTTGAAAGATATAGGGAATTTCAAGTGCTTACTATAATGACATGGATAGTAACTTATCAGCAATTCGGATGAATTGGAAAAAAAAAACAAAACAAAAAAAAAGCCAAAAAAAAAAATTAAAAAAAAAATGCCCACAGTTTAACGATCGATTTAGAGAATATTGCTGTACCGCACTGGAATCAGAAAGAAAGCGTTTGATGATTTCCCATGCACGGTGCAAAAATATGCTTACAAGTATGATTGCTGCAAAGAAAAGTATCGATGCATGTGTTTGAGTTGGTATATTCTTAGAAGGGCTTCTGAATAGAATGAAGGAAAAGGGAAAAACATAATTCGTAGTTTTTCAATCGTAAAATAATTAATATTTCTGTTCTGTAAACGATGGTAAAATTAACAAGATTACCTATGCGCACTGTGTGTCAGTGGTGTTACCAGACTTTTTTCAATGGTGGTGGAGGGGGTCCAAGGTTTTTGACTAATTAAATAGAGAAAAGGAGAAATTACCCTTTTAAAGGGAGACATTCCGATGGCAAGGAGGGATCCAGTTCCTCTTAACCTCTGGCTATGCCACCTCTGAAAAGCAAATGTTTTGATGCAAACTATATTTTTTGGAAATTGGCTAAGAGTTGCTTGCTGAGTTTTACCGACTTTCAGTGGCGGCGCGTCATAAGGGCTAGGGGGGGCTCAAGCCCCCCACTTTTTTGGGAAATCCGGGGTAAGCCCGGGCTTGGCACAGGCTCGGTCCGCGCGTAGCCCGATTCTCCCAAAAAGTGGAGGGGCTTGGTTCATTTTTCAATAAGCTTTATTCGAGCAATACGTTGCCATGGAGTTTTATTTGCGGCATTTAAGGCACGTAAAGTTTATTGCAGAAACTTATAATTTAGATGAAGATGTTCTACAAGCACAAGTCAACTCATTTTCTAAAATATGTGAAGCAGAAGATACGGATAGTAGGAATATGTCTTTCGAAGATAGTCATAAATTATTCGTCAACAAAGACCTCCATGACGCCTACCCAGAGCTCACAGAAGTAATCACCACTTTTCTAACCGTCCCCATGTCATCAGCAACAAGTGAACGATCATTTTCGTCTCTTCGTATCCTGAAAAACTATCTTCGAAGCACGATGGGCCAACAAAGACTTAGTGCCTTGGCCATCCTAAATATTGAAAAGGATTTTCAGATAAACATCGATAGTGTAATTGATAAATTTAAAAGGCAGAAAACACGCCGCCTTGCGCTGTAGGTAATTGAAATTTTTGAGGACAAAAAAAAAAAAGGGCACCAATTTTTAGCCCCCCCCCACTTTTCTGACCCACGCGCCGCCCCTGCCGACTTTTGGAAAATTCCACTTTATCCCGCTAAGTATGTAGGCATTTTACTTCTTTTTTTTTGACAATATTTGACAATAATTAATTTATTCTTCGTTTCACAATACTTGACAAAGCCTATTTATACTGAGCTTTAAAGAGTGTACAGCGAACATAAAATGACGCTCTTTTTTTTGTTAATATAGGTACACATACATGAAAGGTATGTTGTGTTACTTCTGTTTCTTATTGTTTCATTTCAGTTTCACACGGAAAAAAGTAGTGTCTGGTAAAATTATTAAAATGAACCGAATGCTGATTTTGTTTGTCATTTTTGCTAGAATTTACAATACATGTAGCGAATTTGACGTTTAGATTGTAAATTTTGCATAAGTTTCACTGTTTAACAATTTGAATAGTTAATTTCATAATTTGGATGGAGAATTTAACCAATTAAATTGTGCATTTTACAATCCAAAACATTGCGAATTTTGAAATTAGTATCGCTGTCACGCCATGACAGAAGTCATAATGTTTTGACAATTCAAATTGAAAAATCTACAATCCACATTGGATAGTGAATAAAACTAAAAATCGAAATTTTACCCATAAGTTTTGTAGGTTTTACCAAAACTAACTAGTAAATTAGCATTTGCTTCATTTTACCGGTTTCACAAAACGAAATTGCTTTTATAGAAATTTAATATTTTTCAGTGTAGGTACGCTTTTTATCAATGAAATTTCCATTGCGGCGTTTCAGGAAACGACGACATTGGCTTTCAGTTTATAAAGCCAGATGGTGTAAGAAACTCTAATATTCTTCTTTTCCTCCATTTTCCCTTTTCATGTGAAGCGTGCCTAACTTGACTTGCAAAGAATTAAATGTAAGATGCAGACGTAAAGTCTGATAGAAACTCAGGAGAAAAAAAATGAAGATTGTGACCTAACAAATCGATATAGTTGTCATTCTTAATGAAAGGGGTCTGTCTGCGTCTGAGGCGATCAAACAACAGTCTTATAAGAGAGGGATTTGACATCTGAGGGCTTGAATGCACCAGGTTTTAGAAGCCATCGAGGAGATTATGTTGTTCGGTGATAGAGGAAGGTGTGCACGTTATAAGGAGGAAAAAGAATAAGAAATAAGGAATGAATGAATGAACGAATGGACGCAATGAATGAACTCCATTAAGAAGGAAAGTTTGTAAATTATACGAATGCAAAGACGTACTTACAACTGCATCAATTTATAGACGTCTGGTTGCCAGATGTTGCAAATAAAATCGGCTTATTTTGCATGTTACCAAACGATCGAGCTTTAGAGAGGCTGATACAGATACATGTTAAAAGTCCTATCCCACCCAAAGTGACGCAGCATGCGCGATCTGATTAGGGTTTGTTTTAATTAATTGTTTTAATTAATTGGAAATAGGTTTTATAGACAAAATAGCAAGTGATTTAAAGGGAATCATCATGCCTCATGCTCGAGAGTTTGTTTTTTGTTTGTTTTTTTGGTTGCGTTTATATATATTTTTTTATTTTTTTTTTTATTTTTATCACATCCTGAGCCACTAAGAGACAAACATACCCAAATCAACAAAAACTTAGAGAAAAAATAATAAACTTAGCCATAAGAGGGTTTTAAGGTGATTACTGATTACAGGCGAGACTTAACACGGAACACTGTCCAGATTTCAATCCAATAGATAGCTCCACTAGCGCTGCTTAACATTTTTTTGGCTGAAATTGATGAATTTTTGCCAAAAATACGAAGTTATGAGGAACGTCAGAACCTGCAAACACACCTCAGGAAGATACCCTGAAGGTTTCAAGCTGAAACATTTAAAAATAAAGCCGGAAATTAAGAAATACGAAAATTCCCACAAACCTCAATGAGTGCGAGTGAGGCAGTGGCAGATAGACGTGATATCACTCGCACTCACTCGCACTCACTCGCACTCACTAAACTCATGGCGAAACGTCCAATTAAATAATTTACGGCTTTAATTCTTCACCAATTTTGCTCGTTTTGTGCTAAAAAAAAAAAAAAAAAAAAAAAAAAAAAAAAAAAAAAAAAACCCCAAAAAATTTTCGCAGTTGCTTATTTCTCGGATTTTGCGTTTTTACTTTGGTTTCAATTTAAAATTTCAAGAGCCGGACTTTTTCCAAAAGCGACTAGTGGCGCTATCCATCGGATTGAAATCTGGAAAAGTTTTGCCTTGAATCACCTTAAGGCTTAAATATACATACGTATGTGTTATTCGCTACACTTGCTCCCTCATGGTTTTTCTTGTGGACAGAAGTTTATAAAATAATACCAGAATCGTGTTCGTACATCGAAGGAAAAGAAAAAACAACTTTTGGAAACTATGTTAATGTTTACATATGTATAGAGACGGTGTGGTTCTGTCTATGTTGTAATACGCGCCTATGAGGCTGATCCATTGTACAAATCTCATGCTAAATTTGTTGAAATTGTTGAAATTGCGGGCGATTCTTGAAAAAGATGTCTTGTTAACAAGAGAATTTCGATGTGAACAGCGTTACACTGAGAGAAATCACTTCTTTAAAAACAAGTATGAACACATTTACTTGTGACAGTTTTCCTTGCGCGAAGTAAAGTTCTGATTGCATGAAGAAGAATCACTGTCACCAACAAGGTATATTTTACTCGTGGCAGCAGACATTTTCCTTGGGTTGGGTTAAAAAAAATCCCCCCTTAGTCAATATTTCACTGAGCACTTTCTTTAACACAAACAAAATACACTTTGGATTAAAAAAAATAATTCTCGCAGTGTATTTTATCGGAATTTACTTTTAAATCGCTGGATCATATTGCTGTAGCAGAAACACGCGACTACCCCATTTAAAAGTCTCACACTTCACTTCATAATAATATATTTTTCTCTGTGGTTTGGCGACCCTGTTTTCAACGGGTAATGCAAGTCTGTTTGAAAAGGGAGAGAGTGAATTAACACTAAAAGAGCGTGTGTGACTTATCTGAAAGGAGCCGATACTGAGTGCCTTTTGATAGGTCATGCCTAAATCAGACGTCTCATTGGGTCCGAGTATGAAGGTCATGTCATGGCACCTCATAGACTGTCTAACCATTTCAATATTTTTCTCATAATAGTTGTCACCCGATTGTTTACTTATTCATACTCACGAAAACGTTTCCTGCAGTGGAGAGTCCTACCTACTATACGATTAAAATACATTTAGACATCATGATCTCTCCAGATATGATGTGTACGTAACATCGAGATTTATTGATTTCTGGTCACGGACACTTCATCAAAGCTACTTTTCTAGTCGTTGAGATGAAAGTGGATATTATTCTTTGGATAGATTTTTTATCCGAATTCAAGCTGACGATTTTATTTTATAAATAGTGGAGCATGTTAGAAGGTACCTCGGAAAGGCTCAATTTCTTTTGAATTCAGAAAAAAGTTTTGATTCGATCACCCCCTTCCAAGGATTTTCGAAGTATCGACATTTCAGCTATATCTTTGATCAGCAATTTCTCGGTTTATTTAGTGTACTATTGACAAATCATCTACCCTTCTTTGACGTTTTTCTTTTATTTTTACCTACTACCAATAGTATCCTGAAGATTCCAATTTTTTCGCGTAAATAGGTAGCTTGATCGGGTGATTCAGGACGATGTGATGTGTACTATTAACTTTAGTATTGAACTTTTCTTTTTTTTCAATCCACACAGCAGTTTACCGGATATTTGAAGTAGTGTTGCGGGGTCTCTGGTGGAATTATAATCCGATTATTTTTAAAAAAGCAGATTTCATTGCCTTGAATAATATAGATTTCAGTCTTAAATAGATCAGCATAGATTCTTCAAAGAATAATACTGACTTGAAATGTACCATAACTTATCTCTGTTTTGATGATCGACCACTTTAGCGTGACGTCATGATTCGATAGGCCACTTCAATTCATCGATGTTTTTATAAAGAGGCGTAACTCACAGTTTAGACTGAGTGGTTCTACCGTCCACTGTGAAAACCAATGTGTAATGTTTACATGTAAGGTCCCTAGAGAAGAGCATGAACACCTTATTTATATGGATCTGCTAGTTTCTAAAAGCGCCCCTAGAGAGTGCCATTGTAGAGACATAATTTCTAGATAACCATTAACCATGGATAGTGGATATGGTGGTTGGAGTGAATTGGGACTTTCTACAGACATAAAATAGCATATTAATGGGTCTGTTGCATACTTTTGCTACAACAATATGGAACCGTGATTCTTATGTGAAATTCGGCGAAAATAATGATGCGCACATTAAAAACGTTCAAAATCGACTCATTAACTCAGGAAATCACTTCAATTTCAAACAGCCCGCGCTACACTAGACACTATTTGCACCGGTATACTACTACATAGACGGAACTACCGTGCAAATGAACAACATCGTAACTACAAAATGATGGAATTCCCTCCTAAATACATGAGCTATTGGCTGCATTTGCTGTCTGGTCTTTTCGGTTTATCAAAGATTACAAAATAATATAAGAAATGTACGCATCTAATCGAAACATTCCAATGTTTGTAAGTTCTGTTCATGTTTACATAAACGAGATGGTTCCATCTATGTAGTTATAAGTCGGTGGTATAGTGTCTAGTGTAGCGCGGGTTGTGTGAAATGGAAGATACTTTCTGAGTTAATGAGTGGATTTTGAAAGTTTTTAATGTGCGCATCGTTAGTTTCGCCGAATTTTACGTTAGAAACAATGAGTTATATTGATGTAGCAAAAGTACGCAACAGACCCATTCTATGTCCATTAATAGACTAAACGGGTTATATTTAGTATCTTATTGGTCTATTTGAATCAACCGCGCAGTGGGCCAGCACAGGATTGGTCAATTCAAATCACCCTGTATTCTTCAAACAAGCCCATTTGTAAACATCTCATTCCGGGTTCCGATCAAAATAAAACTTGATTCCAGATCAGACAAGCGTGAATATTTAAAAAAAAAAAAAAAAAAAAAAAAAAAAAAAACGAGCCCCTCCGAAGCGAGGAAACAAACATTAGTTTTGGAATTAGATAAATCCATAACGTCGAAAAACAGTCGGAATGAAATTTGAACCGCGTGGAATAGAATAACTATCAAGACCAATATCAAAGTCTTCGAGTCAGAAATGAAAAAAAGAAACAAAGAAAAAAATGGGGGAAAAAAAAATAAAAAAAAGGGAGATGAAACAAAAACAAGCTTGCTTATAATCTGTCCGTTCGGTCATTTGCCCGGAGTGGGATGGAGGGGGGGGGGCGAAGGAGGGTTGAAGAATCACAGATCGTTTTTCATACGTGTCGCCAACTTACGGCTGTGCATTTCTCCGCGGGGGCTCGAAAAATGAGCCGCGGGGGGTTGGAGATCCGGAGACTGTGAAAAATCCAGTAAAAAATTATTCAAAGCTTTGAGGGCAAGGCACCGAGTATAACCAGACGCAAAACCTAAGCATCGCTGATTTTGATTAATGGCGATTGTTTTAATCAATACACCTGAACGATGGAACATCTTCCTGCGTACGTGTAAGTACCTACTTCCTCTTGGTTTTGTATTTTTTTCTTATGGTAATATGTTTCGATCAAGATATAGAAGAGAGATGTACGTAGCAGCAGTGGAGAATGGATAAATTACTTTTCTGAAGAAAATTCGAAAAGGGCGAGGAGAGAAATAATGTAGAGACAGGCGTGAAGGTAGGTATTGCAGTTGGAAAATTTGTTTGTTTGTTTTTGTTTCTTTTTTCTCGTTTTTTGTTTTTATGTTTTTCGTATCTGTCAAGACGTACAGAAAGTGTTTGCTCCAATTTTCCGCTTATTTTCATGAGTGGATGAGAGCTTCTTCGGGATGGGTCTTATCAGGACTGCCGTTTTGCGTATAATCAATGCTATTTTTCTATTCACCGATGATTCTACCGAGTGCCGGTTGAGAAAAGATTACACAGTTCAGTTAAGTGTAAGACTGTAATGCACGAAAATACTCGCATCTGTAATCTTTCCTCAATCGATGGAAACACTGTTATTCAAATAAAATATCCGCAAGTTTTTAAAAGTCATCGACGGTTTAGAAAAGATTACAGATGCGAGTATTTTAGCTCATTACAGTCATACACCGAACTGAACGGTATAATCTTTTCTTAACCGGTGGAATCATCGGTGAATAGAAAAAAAGCATTGATTCACTGTGCAACAGCCTGTCTGTCCCCCTGACGAAACCTATTTTTCTCGATCCCATGGGTGTTAAAACGAAGGAAAATCGCCGTCAGAACCCCACATCTTGGGCGGGAGGGCTAAAAACCCGCCATTTTTGAATTTTCGCCAATTTTGCATACCTTTGATCGATTTTTCCAATTTTTCGGTACAAAAACCAATCGAACAAAAAAATCTAATTAATGCATCTGAAAGAGCATTAAATTTGCTACAAATCCGTGTAATCAGATTTATTTTACTATATTTTTTTCTTTGGAATAATTACGCATATTCCGAAAAATTACCCTCAAAAATTGCCCAAAAAAATCGACTTTTCCTCAGTTTTTCCCTTATATATTCAGATCCAGAAATTCAATGTCAAATTCGTTTTCATAGTCTTAAAGCGCATAAAATTTGCTACAAAATCACTGCAATAACCATCGTTTATTCAATTGTTTGAGAGAAAATAATGTTTTTACATACTTCGAAAGAGCTGTCAATTTTCGCCTATTTTCTCTCGTTTTTTAATGCGGTGTTACCTACTACGCCCGAATGAGCAAAGTTTCGCAATGATTGTGCAGAGCTAGACTTCGAATTTTTTGCTCTCCTCAGTGAAATACCGTATCTTAATGGTTTAAATTTGAAGGTTAAAGAAGGCATTTCATGTATTGGGTAATCGGGAGTTGTGTTAGGCTCAAGATTAGGTGGCCCTGAAAAGGGCTGTTTTGAAGGGGGAAAAAGAGATGGGTTGTTTCATCTCCCACAAGGAAGGGGCTGAGCATAAACAATTTTCATTTTATCAGGGATGATAGAGCGATGCGTAGGGAGTTTGAAAATGCTCATATTTTTTTTTACCCCCCCCCCCCGAACCGGGGGAGGGGGGGGGGTCAAGGGAAAACAAAATTTTTGGCCATAACTTTTAAAAGCTTACAGATAACAAAATTTTTTTTTTTTACAAAGAAAGAATCATTGAAATACCTGTCTGTTGATGTATAACATGGGTAACAAGTTGTAAAGCCTCCAATTTTCATCAAGATATTGCCTTTTCAAAATTTAGAAAATTTCAAAAATCAGATTTTTTTCAATTCTCAATTCGGATTGCACGGAGGGAAAAACCCAAAAACGCCCAAAAGAAATCTCTTGTCTTTCCAGTTAAAACGAGTCCACTAGATTGATTTCGGGAGACCGTTCGTCTTCGAGTTATGAAGTTTTAAAGTCAACCTCTATCTGCTAGGCAGCCATCTTTGGCAGTTAAAAAGGTTCAAAGTGTCAGAAATTGCTATTCTTGCGTTTTCTCGGATAACGTTGTTATCCGTTACCGTAACGATGAAGCCGAAAAAAAAATCCTCCGCATGGAGTCGACCAAAATTTGATGACAATGGGTCTGTTGCAAACTTTTGCTACAGAGCCATGGAATGTTCAATCTGATGTGAAATCGCGTAAAAAGTCCATTGGTGGCTTCAGAAAGTCATAAAATTCAGTATGAAACTCACGAGAGACGTTTAGTGAAATCCAAGATGGTGGTAAAATATCGAGCAACCTGTATGGATGCACCACGAACATCCAAGGATAGCCAACCTCACAATATCGATCACACCCAATCACAACGTAAAAAAACATAACCTCTGAAGCGGTGAGGTTGCCAACGTTGGCAATCTTGGATGTTGAAGGTGCATGCATAAAGATTGCTCGATATTTTACCGCCATCTTGGATTTCATTAAACGTCTTTCGTGAGTTTTTTATCGCATTTTATGACTTTCTGATGCCACCAATGGACTTTTCGGGCAATTTTACACACGATGAAACACTGTTTATCGTTGTAGCAAAAGGTTGCAACAGACCCATTTAAAATGGCGGGCTTTTTAGGTCGCAGAATTAAATTCCACCATCAGGTTTGAAAAAATGTTAAAACCAAGATGGCTGCCTAGCAGATAGAGGTTGACTTTAAAACTTCATAACTCGAAGACGAACGGTTTCCCGAAATCAATCTAGTGGACTCGTTTTAACTGGAAAGACAAGAGATTTCTTTTGGGGGATTTTGGTTTTCCTCCGTGCAATCCGAATTGAGAATTGTAAAAAATCTGATTTTTGAAATTTTCTAAATTTTGAAAAGGCAATATCTTGATGAAAATTGGAGGCTTTACAACTTGTTACCCATGTTATACATCAACAGACAGGTATTTCAATGATTCTTTCTTTGTAAAAAAAAAATATTTTGTTATCTGTAAGCTTTTAAAAGTTATGGCCAAAAATTGTGTTTCCATTGACCCCAACCCCCCCTCCCCCGGTTCGGGGGGGGGGCTAAAACAAAATATGAGCATTTTCAAACTCCCTACGCATCGCTCTATCATCCCTGATAAAATGAAAATTGTTTATGCTCAGCCCATTCCTTGTGGGAGATGAAACAACCCATCTCTTTTCCCCTTCAAAACAGCCCTTTTCAGGGCCACCTAATCTTGAGCCTAACACAACTCCCGATTACCCAATACATGAAATGCCTTCTTTAACCTTCAAATTTAAACCATTAAGATACGGTATTTCACTGAGGAGAGCAAAAAATTCGAAGTCTAGCTCTGCACAATCATTGCGAAACTTTGCTCATTCGGGCGTAGTAGGTAACACCGCATTAAAAAACGAGAGAAAATAGGCGAAAATTGACAGCTCTTTCGAAGTATGTAAAAACATTATTTTCTCTCAAAATCTGGAGTTTTTCGGAAAGCAGAGGGCTCCAAGGTGTTCAATTATTGTTTCCCATCAGCCATATTTTCAATTTTCAAAAGAAAAGTGGTGCATTCTTCTCATAGGGTTGACCTGGAGCGATTTGGGTTTGAATGGTAGTCTATATGAGGAGAAAAATCGCAAAAATCAACGTTTTTGAGCACTCATTGTATGGCACCCGACGACACCAAACAATTGAATAAACGATGGTTATTGCAGTGATTTTGTAGCAAATTTTATGCGCTTTAAGACTATGAAAACGAATTTGACATTGAATTTCTGGATCTGAATATATAAGGGAAAAACTGAGGAAAAGTCGATTTTTTTGGGCAATTTTTGAGGGTAATTTTTCGGAATATGCGTAATTATTCCAAAGAAAAAAATATAGTAAAATGAATCTGATTACACGGATTTGTAGCAAATTTAATGCTCTTTCAGATGCATTAATTAGATTTTTTTGTTCGATTGGTTTTTGTACCGAAAAATTGGAAAAATCTATCAAAGGTATGAAAAATTGGCGAAAATTCAAAAATGGCGGGTTTTTAGCCCTCCCGCCCAAGATGTGGGGTTCTGACGGCGATTTTCCTTCGTTTTAACACCCATGGGATCGAGAAAAATAGGTTTCGTCAGGGGGACAGAGCAAAACCCAAATTTTGTTGCACAGTGTTATATAGGCAAATCGCAGCCCTGGGTCTTATGTAGGCTGGCCCCCCATCCATGGCGGTAGCCAGGTGGTTTTTTTTGGGGGGGAGGGGGGTAGGCTGCAGATCTAGAAATTTTGGGGGGTGGCTTAAAGGTTTTTTCCCTTTTATTGTTTCCCTCTATTCTCTTCTTTTTCTTCCTTTTCTCTCTTTTTTCTCCCATTTATCACATTTTTCTGAAATTTAGGAGAGGAGGCCCTATCAGTTACGGCCATGGGTTCATTCATCAGAGAAATTTGGGTCAAAGTTGGTTTTTTGAATCCGTTTTAAACCGTTTCGGGTCATTTTATTATTATATTGTCTATTAATTTTTTTTTTTTTTTTTTTTTTTTTTTTTTTTTTTTTTTTTTTACACCAAAATCAACCCTCCATATAATTGCTGTAGGAAAAAATTATGCAACATGCAGACCCATATTGCTTCAGATACATTCAAAGAGGAATAATAATTAGCTGTCATGCAGATTGCTGCATCCACACTTACTTGAGCCCTTTTTGCCACAAAGTACTCCTCAATTATCCAATGGGGTAGTTGCAAGGGTCTGAAATGTTTCGGTTTTTATAAAGAAAATGATAGTACTTGATAAGCTGAGAACAATGGTCCCTTTTGGGTTTTTTTCCTAAGTGTCCCGGTTTTGAAGATACACACGTGTAAAGTTGTAAAAAATCGTGTGCGTAGTGACGTCACTACGCGGAATTCCCATTTAAAACAATGTATTTTGAAGCAAAATTTCATCTCGGGAACAATGGGACTTAACTAGAAACCAAAGGCATCTTTGTTCTCAGCTCATCAAGAACTTTCATTTTCTTTATTAAAAACACGACATTTCAGACCATTGCAACTGCCCCATTCATTAACCCATTACTGCATGATTTTTTTTTTTTTTTTTTTTTTTTTTTTTTCAATAAATAATTTTTTTTCAGTACAATTTTGATCCTCGAGACAGGGAAAAATAGTGAAAAAATTCTTTCCATTATATTTCAATGGTATAAAGAGCCTGAATATTAATTGTTCCAAATATGGCCTTACCCGCATTTAGGTATCCATGCAACTGAAAATAAAGTTTTCAGGCTAAAAAAAAAAAAAAAAATTAAAGTAGTAAAAAATAAGTTAGTAAGTTTCAATAGTTGTTTTTTTGTATATGGTATCCCTGCGTTGCTCCCAAACATAACAATGAAAATCGGAAAATCTCAATCAGATTTTCAGTAAGATATTTTCAACCACTCTGCAAGTTCTCTATCCTGTGCTGCGCGCTCTAGGACAAAATCGACAATTCTTACTCGTTTAGTATCTATTCCACATGTGACCCACCATGCAGCGACAGTACAACTCAAGTCCCCTACTTTTAGATAGGGCTTCAAAGTAATTGTTCCAGACCTGCGCTCATCTGCAGTTAAGGGTTAATTTTTTTAAGAAAAAAAAAAAAGACTAAAAATTTCCTTGACCTGGTTTACTTACAATTAACTCTACGTAATCATAATGAGAAAAGTATACGCTCGTCCACGCGCATCTATGTTGTACTTTTTGTGTAATATTGGAGTTTACTCTTTACAGTTCCTCCCTTCCTTTTTCTCTCATTAAGTAGTCATTTAATAAGGCATCTGATCTCTTAAGGTCTCAGTCTCAGGTTGTGCAGATAATCATATAGTGAACAGAGTGCACGAGGGACGCACGGGTGCACCTGAGGCAGTAAAAATCAGGATGTAAACGTCCTCATCCATAAGGGTCAAACATTTTTCACGCACCTTGCACCTCGTTACGAAATTAATTTTAACATTGTAAAAAAAAAAAAAAAAAAAAAAAACCGATCGGGTAGCGGAGCCGGTATTTTGAAAGGGTTGGGTTGTGAATTATCGCATAAACGTCCCATGAGACTACCTGCCAACCTGCCAAGTCGGGTGCGTGGATTTAGAATATAGCCAGAAGCAAGCGAGTTTGTTATTGCCCATGAGTCTTCCTCTTCCTCTTTTTCTAAAACTAAGAAGGAGAAAAAAATATGCTGATCTTGGGAAATAGGATACTCACCTGCGCGTGGGCACAGGTTTTATCCTAAAATGCCTATTTTTTGGTAATTGATACTCCTTTAAAGGTTGAAAATGACTATAATTACACTTTGGACAGTATTAATAAGAGCATCGTTACGGTTTCGCTCAGGCCATATCGCTCTAATGAAATTGGAGTTTAAGAGTGCTGGTCTTGTTCTATTTTATTTTTATTTTTATTTTTATTTTAAGAACTGCCCATTTTGGACCTTAGAGATCTTTTCCAGGTGCCCAAATGCTTAAAAAAAAAAAAAAAAAAAAAAATGGTTACTATGAAAGATGTGCATCGAAAAAGTCTGACACAACTCATTATTCGTGTTACCAGGCCACCTCGATTTAAGGAGGTAAGGTGAGCTACCCATAATAATTTACTGTATTAGACGAAACTACGTCGTGTAGTTTAATTTTAGCAGTGAGATAACTTTTTCTCTGATGCAATTCACTGTCACAAATTAATTCTAACAAGAGTATTCCACACTTAGGAAAATGACTGAAAATATAAATATATTTAATTAAACAAGATATGAATGAACAAATAGCAAATTGCTTGCACAACGCAAGCATTTGAACTTATTTACATACGGTTTAAGTGTAGCCAAAGGGTGACAAGAGGGGCCTTTGGAAAAAGCTTATTTTTTGCTTGTTAGTATTTAAATTTATCTAATCAAGAAAAGCCACAATTAGTTGAACTTTCTCTGTTGATTCCCGTAGTTTGTGGTTGGGAATGACAGATTTTTTGGTAGATAGCGACCATATGAGGCCACATCGATAAAAGCCACTGTGACACCTGTTTTTCACGTAAAAAAGTGAGGGGGCTTCATCCCCCCCCTCAAGCCCCATGCACAATTTGCCCATGGGGGTGAGGAGCGAAAGACAAAGATATGAGAGGGAAGCGAACGGAATATATATGGTTGCGATAAATCTGATGCAATCCAGTATTGCTTTATTGTAATATTTGCGATGTTGGAGACATACCCAACAGGGTAAAAGGCCAACGAGAGAAAGAAGTAGATGAGAATTCAAGTTTTTTCTTCCTTTTTTCTTTTTATTTTTATTTTTATTTTTTTTCTTTTCTTTCAAACAAGTCGGGTTGCGAACGGCACACGAGAAGAACTAAATGAAACAGCCGGCTACAACTGTATACGAGAACGAGGAATCAGTGGGATAGGTGAAATTTATTAGTCGTGCGCTTAAGATATTTCAAACTTAATCTGCGAACGATCAAATTTGTTTTACTTCTTACTTAACGTCATACTTACGGGAAGCGGGAGAGTTATTGGTCATTAAGTCACCGTGTACGCGTCCACCGAGCGCAGTGGAAGCCCCCCCTCCCCCTTGTACTTACCAGTGGTTGTACATGTTACATGCATGGGGCCCAGCCTAGCCCTCCATCGAGGCGAGCCCCCATACTCCAAACCCCATCCGCACGGAGATGAGCATAAATATCATCCGAAGATAAATATCGGAGCCCGAAACCTAGCCGCGACCAACCCAACCAACCCGTTCAGCGGATTCACATGAATGAACTCGATCAGAATGGTAAGTTGTTGCAAATGAACGCCTAATGCTGAGAGTATGCCAAGCTTTATTTTCATAAAGTATTTAAACAACAAAGCATGTCGTCATTATTAAGTCCCTGTGTGTATAGAGAGTTAAGACAAGTGAAACCATGGGCGCCGCCAATTGGATGCGTTTTTTAACATTGTTTTACACTCTGAGGGCCGTTGTTGTGTTTTGGTCCAATGAGACTGTTGCAAGGGTCTGAATAGTTGCGTATTTCATAAAGAACATGATAGTACTTGATGAGCTGAGAACAATGGTGTCTTTGTTTTTCTGTCCCGATTTTGGAGATACACTCGTGTAAAGTTGAATAAAATCGTGTGCGTATAGTGACGTTACTACGCAGAGTTCCCATTTTAAACAATGTATTTTGGGCCAAATGTAGGTGTATAAAGCGCTTGACAACGAAATATTTTCCAAATATCGATGATTTGGAGTCACGGGTAGTTGAAAGCTAATTCTGTGCTGTTTATTTTGTCTATGCCATTAATTGAAGGCGTTCGTCAAAACAATATTTACAAGTATATAGCGATGTTTGGAGTCAGTTTTATACCGCCAATAATAAATTGAAAAAAGTTTGAGAGGCACATCAAGTCAAGGCGACGAATGAGACCATCTCCGGAAGAAAGACTCATAAACCATCAGGTTTGCTCTTCTGAGAAAATAAGCCTTACGATCTCATTAGAACTTACTCGGAAGAGCATACCCATAATTTTATGATTCTTTCTTCCAGAGATGGCCTCAAATATTCTCGGGTGCGGTATCAGAAGGGTTAAAATAAAGCACAAACTGATATTTTGTGCGCCCTTTTTTCCGAAGAGCGTCACAATTCCGTTGAATTTAACCGCAGCTTGAGACGAGTGCACAGTAAGCTCGGACCACCCCCTTGCTACGGACTTAAATCGTCAACGATTCTCGATCGGCTATTGGAGGACTATAAATATATCTCTTGAATACCAATCCATCTGATAATTTGAAGCGGTTTCACCTGAATAATGTGCCACAAAATGATTACATCCCTTGTTAATGATCCTAGACAATAATTGACGGGGGAGAAGTGGGAGCGGATGAAGGCGAGCAGCAACTAGATCTAGGGGTCGAGCGGTTCTAGTCTTGTTTTTTCAAATCGAGTTTGATACTTGACTGATTAGAGCTGCACGAAGCATGTTGTCATATTATCTTAAGTCTCTTTTCATACACTTTACATCGCCACAGTTCATTTAAATGAAGACTTTTTTTTGGACAATCAGGCAACACAAGCACAAGGAGGTGATCGAGCTCATTATTATTTTGACGGTAGCTCTGCGCTCGGGTGAAGAAGAATTTTTGTCGGGGGTTATAAAGTCTGGGTGCAAAGGCGAGGACCACCACTACGGGGATGCATCGATGCATTCAAATGTTAGCCTTTCGATGAGTGTTTAATGAGGAAAGATGGAATTCGGATTTGGTTGCGTATGAAATAGTAATCAGAACTAGTTTAGATGGACTGGACATTCAACGGCTTTAAAAAGAAGAAGAAGAAAAAAAAACTCTTTCGGAATAAGTAAAAAGTTTTACCCCTCTCACCAAACCCCCCCCCCCCACTCCTCCCCCCGCTAGCCCCGTCAGATTAAAAAATCGGATCCGAGTATCGGTTTCAATCGAAGGGGCGTCGTCCTCTGATTTTCGGTAATCGAATTTCCAATTAAGAAAGCAGTTCCTTTTCTTACCCCCTTCGATTTATTTCTTCCTCTTACATTTTTTTCTCTTTTTTTTTCTTCTTTTTGTCTGCGATAACCATCTCGTCTAACAGTTCTTTTCACCCTTGATCACCCCTCGTTACACGTGTGATATATCACTGATCACTTGCTCCCACGTGTCATTCACAACTTACAGACACGGGCGGGTGAAGCTGCCCTCTGACAGAGCAGAGTAGTCAGATCTCAAATAAAAAGGAATTGATCTATAGAGCGCTCGTTTCAGAAGTGTAGGCGGACCAAAACCATAATCTTTGGCGAATTTGCAACTTTCATTCCTTCATATCAATACCGAATTTGCTACTGACTTTATTCTTTTGTGTTTAAAGTTTTCCTCATTGAAAAGTGAACACTTAATTTCATTTTTATTCATTTTCATCGAGTAAAATCAGAAATAATGTTGACAAATTCCAAAGATTATCGGTCTAGGTCCGCCTAAACTTCTGAAACGAGCTCTACTCGAGAGCATGGGCGGATCCAGCGAATCGGCAACCATGAATTCAACCCATTTAAACGTATGAGAAACAATCGATTCTTGAGGGGGCCATGGCCTTCTTACTAATCGATTGTTTCTCATGCTTTTAAATGGAAATAATACGCAGTTGCCACATTGCTGCATCCGCTTTTGCCCAAGAGAGCATGACAAAAAGACATAAAATAAACATATATAGTTCGACAAAAAATACCACAGGACGATTCTTCAAAATCATGGACGGAAAAATTTAAGGGCAGAAAAAAATTGGAGGAAAATTCAACTGACCTCTATGATTTGAGTGAAAATGCAAGAGTGGTATTAAAAAAAAAAAAAAAAAATCTGGAGAAAAGTTTATAATTGTTAAGCTACCAGAATTGTACTTTTACGTGATAGTCAAATGAAATTCAAAGTGTTCTTCATTAGAATACTATTGATATTAAAAATAGGTACGTTAAGTCGTCATAAAAACAAAAAAATTCCTTAAAAATTCCGGAAATGATATTTATGTCCTTCATTTCCTTTTCCCTTCCATCCAGATTCCTTCCTCTTCCCTCTCCCCTTTCCAGAAATCTTACAGTTTGCATTACTCAACAAAAATACCGTAAAATTGTGAAAATGACGCACACCCGCACGGAAAACAAAAATTAGTGAAAATAACCATACGGATACCTAATTTTGGCACCTGCTAGATGTTATGGTAAACTTGACCAGAAGTATGGTACAATGTACCGATACTTTGAGTAAATTCGACATGCAATCAGGTAACATCACTTAGTACCTAGTCAAAACATAGTATACTTCTGGTTAACATTACCATAACATCTAGCAGGTTCCAAAATCAAGTATCCGTATGGTTATTTTCACCGTAGTTTTTTTTCCGTGCGGCAACCCTGCATTATAATTTACTAATATCTTTCCAGATTAAATTTTTGGGTTTTTACTCTACTCTATGTTCATTCATCCCTCGGGTCTCCCCCTCCCCTCTTGCGACTATTTAGGGTACCAGTTTTTACCTCTTCGTGCATACTGTTTTGTGATTAAAGCGATCCATGTAAGAAAGTGACATCACAGGAAGGACGAGGTGTCCGCTTGTCCCTTCGGTGACATGCAGCATTACTCTGCACTCTGCAGTCTACCTGCTTTTTAAGCTTGATCCTGTGTCATCCTTGAGTCTTGAAGAGGGTTACTTTTTTTTTTTTTTTTTTTTTTTTTGGGTTGGCTTCCTGCATCATGCGCCGCACTATGGGCTGAGAACTGAGATCGTCAAAGAATGACCAAAAATCAGAAAAAAAAGTCTCGACTGTTTATCAATGGGGCTCTTGGAAACTTTTGCTACAGGGGATTGAAGAGTTGCTTCTTGCATAAAAACCTGTAAAAATGACGATGAGTACACTGAAAATTCACGCAATCCACTCTCAGAATCGGGCACAATGGCGGTTCAAAGCAGGTATCATGGGAGAGTTCTGTCTAAAATGAGACATATCTCTTTGTTTCCGTAGAGAAAGTGACAGATTAAACAAGAATCTCCCAAGATACCTGCGTTGAAGCGCCATTACGATCTTGCCGTTAAAGCAGTTACGTGAGTTTATTAACAAATTTTAGACTTCTTCGGTGTGATTTTCGTGATTTTTGCTGGTCAATACATCAGATTGGACCATTTATTTGCTTAAAGCAAAAGTTTGCAAGAGCCCCATTATGAGCTTTTCATACCAAATGCAATCAATCACAGAGCACAATTTTAAAACGTAATTTAAACGCAAAATTCAAAAAAGAAACTCATGCAGAAAAATATGGAGAAAGTAAATAAATGGGTGGCATTCATTTGGGCGAAAAAGGTCAAAATCGTTACTGTTGGGCGAGAAAAATCGTTTCATTTGGGCGACCGGTATAACAAAGGAAAAGTAGGGAAAGTGCTACCTGTAGTCAAATAAATCGTTTCATTTGGGCGACACGAATATATAGGGAAGTACATAAGTATATAATGAAATTTAGTCGAAAAAAGCTTATCTTATTCTAAAATATCGATGGTTTGAGATATGCAGATTATTTTGTAGATGATACTTGGGATTGGTTGACGCAAAATTCTAAAAATCCGCTTCATTCAAAGAGGCAAAGTCTGATAACTCCCCCCCCCCGTTCCTTAATTTTTGAAGTGTAAAAGGCTCCCGCGTTATAAAAAATAAAATATGATAAATATAAATGGTGTAAAAAAATTGTCCGCATTTAACGTACTTAATATTGTATGAATAAATAAATACAAAATAAGAATATACACATGAATAAATTAAGAATTATCACTTTTAGGGGATGTAGAAGGCCCGCACGTCAATACATTTAAAATTATTAGAATCACAACTTCTTTCCTTTGAATAAATGTCCCATTTCTTTGACATAATACAACCTAGTGTGCAAAGTCGGATTTAACTGATAGCGGTGCCACTTATCCATCGCCAATTGGTTCGCGTTTACGCTATTTGTTCGCGGTTTTTTGGACAGACCAGAATTTAAGGAGTACATTTTTGTTGACCGAAATACCTTGTGATTCTATCTCCGTCATCGACGTTTCATCTCACTCATCGAACAAATCTCACACAAGCGTGATGTGTGTGCCTCACCTCACACATCTCTCTATCTATTCGTCCAGTACATAGGTTACAGTACATACTGTCTCTAGTATATAGGCTCGCCCAAACGATATGCGATTTTCTCCCATTTCCCTTCCCCACCACTAGCCCAAATGAAACGATTTTTAGGGTTCGCCCAAACGAGAATCGCCCAAATGATATACGCCCAAATAAATAAAGTAACTATGTTTGTCACGTGCCTAAAAATTGGTATACTGAAAAAAAACTACGGTCCAGAGACCCGGACGTTCCGGGCAAATATGGAACAACGGCAAAATCCGGGTGTGACACCCGTTCTCTCCGGGCATGACGCCCGGATTTTACCGTTGTTCCATATTTATTTGCCCGTACTTTTTTTCAGGGGGCATTTCCATTTTACAATTTACTAGAATCAGTGGCGACCTTACGGAGTAGGTACAGCTTTTTCACAGGCTACACACAGCCTATAGGTATACAGGAACTTGCACTTGCCTGGCTTCCAACGAAAGAAAAGAAAAAATAAACCTCCGTTTTTCAGTTTTTTTTTCCTCTTTTTCAGTTTATTGAATAAGTTGCTCTTCGTTAGTGAGAAAGTAAAAATTGAGAAATTAAAATTCATGCCAGCATTTCATTCATTGCAACTTTTGGTAGCCAATAAGTTTTTAGAGTTACCTAATGCGACCTTCTACACAATCATTCTCTGATAATTTTTAGCAACAAAACGGTTTGGTCTTGTTGGTATGAAGACATGAGATGTATAGTCAACGAATTAAATAATATCAGTTGACTCATTAGATTTAACTGAAGGTAGGCAACCTGCAATACCTAACACAATGGATTGAAGCATTGCAGGTGGCCTACCTTTCTAAAATCTAAGGAGCCGACTGACATTATTTGATTCGCCGATTGTATCAACAGTTTTTCGAATTCTATACAATGGGTCTGTAGCTAACTTTTGCTACAACAATTAAGAGTATTTAATCTAATGTAAAATCGCCTGTAAAGTCCATTGATGGCATCAGAAAGTCATAAAATGCATTAATAAACTCACAAGAGGCGTTTAATGAAAGCCCAGATGGCGGAGAAATATCGAGCAATTTGTATGCATGCACCACGAACATCCCAGGATAGCCAACCTCACGATATCGATCAAAACCAATCACAACGTAAACAAACACATAACCTCTAACTTTTTTTTTTTTTTTTTTTGCTTGTTTTATGGCTTATACTCCAGTAAGGAGCCTACAGCCAACTATAGACTAATGTCTGTGAGTGAAAGTTTGTTTAATGTCAGAAGACAACAGGGGACTTGAAACATCCATGCTCAAAGCACTCAGATTTCCACTGTAATCTTTGCCGTGGACCCACTATTAAGGAGACCGAGCGACAAGACGAGTGAAAAATCTGCTGCCACTACCGGGATTCGAACCCGGGACCTATGGATTGGCAGTCAGGTGTCCTGACCACCAAGCCACCGAGGCCGGCTAACCTCTAACTTCAGTGAGGTTGTCAAAGTAGGCCATCCTTGGATGCTCACGCTGCATGCATACAGATTTCTCGATATTTCTCAGCCATCTTGGATTTAATTAAACGTCTCTTGTGAGTTTATTATTGCATTTTATGACTTTCTGATGCCACCAATGGACTTTACAGGTGGTTTTACATTAGATTATACACTCTTAATCGTTGTAGCAAAAGTTTGCAACATACCCATTCGGATACAAATCAACTTATTTATTATTTTTTTTTCTATAGGTGAAAATTTCAAAGGAAACTCAAATTTGATTCCAGGAGAGGAAGTTCAAAACTTTGCAAGACCCTTTTTGTCGCGGAGGAATCGAGGAGATTGACTCTGACTTCAATTTACTCTCGCGGTGCCCCAGCTCAGCGCCTTTTAATCTAGACGAGGCATCATTAGAGGACCTTTTTCGTAGCCTTGTTGTGCGTGTTCTGGCGGTATTTTGTTTCACTTTTTTTTTTCTCGTCTGAACTTGAAGTGTGTCCTTAGACTCTACAAGGAGCATTGTAAGACGAAGGGGTGTGAGGGGGGGGGGGCTCGGCACTGTCCCCTGACCGTAGTTAGTTCAACCAGAAGGATCTGAAGTACTCGTCGTTGGGCAGTCAAGTGGAAAAGGATGACAATGAAAAGAGGCAATGATAAACAAATAAATAAAATACGAGCGGACGTTAATTTAAAAGTAGGAGTGGAAACATAGAAAAAAAAAAAAAAATAAATAAATAAAAAAAAAAAAATAAAAAATAACTCGTCAAGTAAAGACGACTTAACCGCAGCATCTCATTCGACTTCAGACAACGCCGCAAAGTCGGCAAAAAGGAACAAATATCAGACTAAAAATCAGTATAATTTTAAATTCCTTAAATTAAGGTTTAAACACTTTGACTGGAAAGATTCTACGCAACTGCATCATGTCTTGTGATGAATTTTAACTGGGAACTGCAATTAAAGTCACTGAAGTGTTCTGAACGAACGACCAGTGATAGTAATTTTAATTCAATGCTCTTTGGTCACAAAAATCAGTAATTTTTACTCACAGTGAGTCAGCGAAGAGCTTACGGCAAGTAGTGGCGTCGCGTGCCATCTGGCAGCAATGCAACTGCTCCATTTAAACTCATTAAATATGTCGAATTCTTCTTGTGCACTGCGCAACACATGAATTCGATCTTTTACATGAGTTTAAATGAATAGAATACATTGTTGCCAAATTGTACGCGACGCCACTGACGGCAAGGCTGCCAGATTATAACCTTGGTTCTGAACAAGTCTGTTGCAAATTTTTGCTACTTACAGCAATATAGAAAGAGTGTCTTCTCTGTGTAAAATTACTTGAATTTGAAAATGAGCCGGCCTCAGGTTCAAAAGTTCCAAAATTAACTCACAAACTCAATAAATGTGTTTAAACGAAATTCCAAGATGGTTGCAGCATATGACCAAGTGTCATTGTGGGTGAGAGACCATCTAGTCGCAACATTCTCTAAGCTGAAAAAAGTGATTCATTATAATAGTGAAATGTGCAATGGGTCTGTTGCACACTTTTGATACAGCGCTATAGAGTGTGCAATCTCATGTAAAATCGCGTGAAAAGTCCATTGGTGGCATCAGAAAGTCATAAAATGCAGTATAAAACTCACGAGAGATGTTTAATGAAATCCAAGATGCCGGTAAAATATTGAGCAATTTGTATGCATGCACCACGAACATCCAAGATAGCCAACCTCTCAATATCGACCACACCCAAACACAACGTAAATAAACACATAACCTCTGAAGCTGTGAGGTTGTCAACGTTGGCAATCCTTGGATGTTAAAGGTGCATGCATATACAGATTGCTCGATATTTCTCCGCCATCTTGGATTTCATTAAACGCCTCTTGTGAGTTTATCATCGCATTTCATGACTTTCTGATGCTTCCAATGGGCTTTTCGGGCGATTTTACAACAGTTTAAACACTCTTAATCGATGTAGCAAAAGTTTGCAACAGACCCATTATAAAATGGGACTCTCCAATATATTGACGTACACATATGCGACGGTCATATTGGAATTTTGTTCAAACAAATTTATTATGAGTTTGTAAGTTGATTTTGGAACTTTCAAAGGCTCCCAACGTTATATTTTCAAGTGATTTTACAACAGATTTGATCTTCTCTCCTGTTCAATCGAAGGATTCTTCGGAGAAATAGGACCATTGAAACAGGCATTTCTTTTTTGGGGAAATTTTGAAAGTATAATGTTCACCGAGAAGGAAATTGAGGTAATTTAACAATCTATTGGTTGAAAATTGCGAGTCTAAACTGATTCGCTGATTTGAAGAACCGTTGTGTTGATTTTAAAATACCAATTCAAACTTAATAACAAACTTCCAAAAAGCATGAAAGATTTGGAAAGTCCAGGTCATGCATTAAGCTACATCTCATTGGGATTTTCTTGTGAGCAAGGCCCACTATTTAGTTGCAGAATTCTTGGGGAATAGACTTTAGTTTCTAGTATGTAAGTTTGTAAACCATTTGAACATTATGTCTCATTATGTGCGTTTATACCCATTTGAAATTATTCATTTTTTTACTTTTACCGTAACACATTTATTTGTTTTCATGAACTAAATACATTTTCTTTTTCTATTTCTATTTCTATTTTTAATTTGTTAAATCAACCATCTTAGAATCCAATAATCTAATCAGTTGAATCATGCTCAATCCAATCAGTTTGAACAATCGGGTTTGTTGTTGTTAACTGGGTTGTTGACATAACAAATCCGATTATAAAATCAACAAAACACGGCTCGTAAATCAATAAATGAGTTTTTACTCACCGTATTTAACAAATAGATTGTTAAATTACCTAATTTTTTTCTCATTTGTTAATTTGATTCCTATCTACAGAAAAGATCAATTTATATAGGACAATCCTCTACAGAAAGAGGTTTGACTTCAGCGCGTACATAATGTGGCAACCTTGGCTTGCAGTCGGATTCGGACCACATGAAAGGATCTCCCCGCACCTTGTCGTCATCAGCCGCTTCTGCTGCACTGAACGATGGTTTGGGAGGGAAGCTGTAATTTGTAAGATGACGAGTACGCAGGTTAATGAACAATTACAATTATCATTATCATCGCGTCATCCTCATCATCTATCGCCTTTGATTGTAATTCATCATTTCGTCGCACAGTGAGATATCTTGGTCGCAATTTTATGGTTACACATTTCAAACTAAAGTAAGAGCTATGTTAAGCAAAGAGTAAACAAGAGTCGCAATTGAATGGAAGGCCTGCGTGGTCAACGTAGATAAGGGATCCGAACGCGGGCTGGCCTGGGCTGGCCTCTGATTGGCTGCAACGGGTGGAGCAAAAATGACTCGGGGTATAGGGAAAATAACACGGGATTTTCGTTCCGGGGCGTTTATCTCGAAACCTAAGCAAAATAGTATCTAAACAATTTATGCGAGTCGATTCAGCAGATTTTTCCAAACAATTTAATAGGTCATAAGTGCCTTTTTATTGCAAATTCGAAAAGACTGTTTCAGTTTAAAAGTACGCACAACAGTGAGTTACTCAAACACTGCTCATTCACACGCCAAGCATGTAATCACACTATTGTGCGTACTTTTAAACTGAAACGGTCTTTTAGAATTTGCAATAAAGTGGCACTTATGACCTATCAAATTGTTCGAAAAAATCTACTGAATCGACTCGTATAAATTGTTTAGATACTATTTTGCTTAGGTTTCGAGATAAACGCCCCGGAACGAAAATCCCGTGTTATTTTCCCTATACCCCGAGTCATTTTTGCTCCACCCGTTGCAGCCAATCAGAGGCCAGCCCGCGTTCGGATCCCTTATCTACGTTGACCACGCAGGCCTTCCATTCAATTGCGACTCTTGTTTACTCTTTGATGTTAAGGTTATTCCTCCGCGTTTAGTGCGGATTTCTGCCACCAGAGTGATACCGTTCGATTAATGTCAAATTGCAGGTTGAAAGTGATTTATATTTGAGAAAACGGAGTGTCAGGTACTAGATAATCATCCGAAGAACGTTTCTGCAAAATGTCTCGTCAATAACAACGAAAATATTTCCGAAAGTACCAAAAATGAAATACCTCATTTCGATGCAAGAATCGATTTGCAATGTTTCCAATTTTGGGTACTTTCAGCCTTGTTTTTGCAGAAGTTGTTGACGAGATCATCTACAGAGACGTTATTCAGATGAGTATCTAGTAACTGACACTCCGTTTTTTTAAATACAAATTACTTTCCGCTTGTCATTTGACATTAATCGAATGGTAGCGCTCTGGTAGCAGGACTTGGAACTAAACGCTGAAAAACACCTTTAGTAGCAAGAGATAGTCATATTGCGCACTTCTCGAGAGTTCAAAACTGATGACATTCCACCGAGAAGGCGTACACACCCTCCTCGATAGTATTTCCGACTCTTTACTCCCGGTACATCCTATTTTTACTACTCATAAGAGTGTAATTCACCCTAATTTTCATGTTCACTCCTATTTGCACTTTGGATTTTTGGTCAATTTTTAAAAATGTATTTATGTAAGTTTAAAAAGTCTACACTTAACTGCTAATAGTGCTGATTATAAGAACCATACTAGACTTCTTTGTGTTATTGATCGCAATAATTGTGAATGTGAATGCTCTGAAAAATAGGCACATCCTATATTAACTACTCATGAGAGTAAAATTCACCCTAATCTTCATGTTCACTCCTATTTTCACTTTGGATTTTTGGTCGATTTTTAAAAATGTATTCAGTAATTTTAATAAGTCTACACATTACACTGCTAATAGTGCCGATTATATGAGAACCGTACTTGACTTCCTCCTGTTTGATCGCAATAATTGTGAATGTGAATGCTCTGAAAAATAGGCACGTCCTATACTAACAACTCATGAGAGTAAAATTCACCCTAATCTTCATGTTCACTCCTATTTTCACTTGGATTTTTGGTCGATTTTTGAAAATGTATCCAATAAGTTTGATATGTCTACACATAACTGCTATAATAGCGCTGATTATGAGGACCGTACTACTTACTAGACTCCTTCGTGTTATTGATCGCAATTATCATGAATGTAAATGCTCTGGTGAAGGTGCTGCCGTCGTCAGTCGCGGACCGCACGCACGCGTATAAGGGGCAGGCGCGGAACGGTCCCGGGGTCGCGGAGTGAGCATAATGTACTGCACATATCAAACACTCACCCAGTGCATGGAACTGCTGACTCATAAGTTGAACTTAATGCTCGGAGGATTGGGGGGGGGGGAGAAGAACAGTCATAGAAGCAGTCAGTTCTTACTCCGTTCTTTTGTGGCATCGCGATCGTTTCGTCGTTTTGTTCTTTTTCTTCATTTTTTTTTTTTTTTTTTCATTTATCCTCCACCAGTCGGGTTGTCCTATTGTGGCAAAATCAAGGTCTAAGCCATAGTCAAGTCATCAACGCGCACGCCAGAGGCCAGGCCGGGCCGTGGCAGTGCTTATACAGTGCCACCACTTCACCTCACCTCACCTCACCTCACCTCACCTCACCGCGCCACCGTCAACCGCCACCAACTTTGAACTCACCAGCGCAGCGATAGAGCCACGCGCGGTTCGTCTTTGGTGTTGGTGGCACTAACCACTAAAAAAGAAAGAGCTCCCGCTTCGCATTAGCAGAGGCGCCACTTTGACTTTGACTGCCTGACACCGTCGCACAGTGAACGAGATTTGACGATTTGAGAATTGAAATGGTTGCCTGCTGAATTAGGTGTTTCGCACTTGTGCGAAACACCTAATACGTGCTCGGAAAGAGATATAAGAGACTGTTTTAGAACCGTTTTATGTCGTTTTGATAGTCGTCCGAGGATCTCTGCTCCCGCAAACAATCTCTGATTCGATGTGATGGGTCTGTTGCAAACTTTTGCTGTGCACCGAAAAAAAGCGATAGTCGTATAAAATAAAACCAGATTCTAGTCATATTACTGATTACGGTGCACAGGAGCCAATTACTTACCAGAAGCACAACGATAAATGGACAATAGAAAATCTAGTACTTTGACCAGAAAATGCTGGTTTTAATACCAGAATTTGGTCATAGAACTAGAATTTCCTAAAGTTTTTCAAGAACTATGATACAAACACTAGAATTCTGGTGATGAGGCTCTTGCGAACTTTTGCTACACGGGATGGAAGAGTTGATTCTTGCATAAAAGCCTGTGAAAATGACGATGACTACACTAAAAACTCACGAAATTTACTCTCAGAATCGGGCTTAATGGCGGTTCGACGCAGGTATCATGGGAGATTCCTATCTAAATTGAGACATATATCTGTTTCTGTTTCCATATATGTTTCTGTAGAGAAAGTGACGTAATAGACAGGAATCTCCCATGATACCTGCGTCGAGCTGCCATTACGATCTTGCCTTTCAAATAGTTATGTGAGTTTATTACTGAATTTTAGAATTTCTCAGGGTGATTTTCGTGATTTTCGCTGGTTCTTACATAAGAATGGACTATTCATTTGCTCACAGCAAAAGTTTGCAAGAGCCCCATTGTACTATCCCTCACATAAGTTCACGTATTGTCATGCTTCTGGTAATCTTTAATTCCAGTGTAGAATTATGGTGGGTCAGTTCTTTTGTAAATTCGCGTAAAAATCACATTGGAAGCTTCACAAAGTCTAAAAATCCACTCATTAACCCACCATAAGCGTTTTAAGGAGATCATGGCGGTTGAATGGGGAAATCAACCGTGCGTGCATGCACTACGAAGTCTAAAAGACGGAAATTCATCATGTTGGTTGAAATTTAAACAAACGTCTTACTTCCTCATAGCATCTACATTTTGTGTTATTCCGTGTCCCCCGTGTTCCGTGTTATAATCTTTGCTTACCCCGGTAAATTTTCCTTTTAGTTATGGTTTATTGTGGTTACTATTGTGAATACATCATACGTTTTTGTGGCTTTGCACTAATTCTGAAAAGGAAAAGCCGGGCAACTGTCTACTATGCCAAATGCCGTCGTTGGCCATCTTTGCTGCTCGTGGTGCATACATGCAGGGTTTTGACGCATTCGACCGCCAATATTTTAATATTTTGTTGATTTCGACAGTTTTAGCAGCGGAACCAGGCATTGTTAAGCATTTTTAAGGACATAAAATTCATAATCGAAAAAAGGTCGAATTAATTTCTTGTTTTATTAGCAAAAGTGCCCGTTTAAAAGTGCACTTATTGGGAAATGGGTCTGTTGCAAACTTTTGCTACTACGATAAAGAGTGTGTCATCGTAGGTAACATCGCCCGAAAAGTCCATTGGTGGCATCAGAAAGTCATGAAATGCGATAATAAACTCACAAGAGGTGTTTAATGAAATCCAAGATGGCGGTAAAATATCGAGCAATCTGTATGCATGCACCTTTAACATACAAGGATTGCCAACGTTGACAACCTCACAGCTCCAGAGGTTATGTGTTTATTTACGTTGTGTTTGGGTGTGATCGTTATTGCGAGGTTGGTTATCCTTGTATGTTCGCGGTGCATGCATACAGGTTGCTCGATATTTTACCGCCATCTTGGATTTCATTAAACGTCTCTGGTGAGTTTTATACTGCATTTTATGACTTTCTGATGCCATTAATGGAATTTTCACGCGATTTTACAAAAGAGTGAACACTCCATAGCGCTGCAGCAAAAGTTTGCAACAGACCCATTGCATTGAACCAGGGTTTGTTTGGAATCAGAGGTCCCCGAACGGTAATTGAAACTATAGTATCGCTGAACTAAAACCGTTGATAAAAGAAGATTTACGATGTGGATTGTTAAACTTTACTGAGGGTATAGGGGACTATCGCGAATCTAGAAAATGAGAGAGGAAAAAATTCAGCTATGTCCAGAGAAAAGTCTAATTTTTCCTATTGAGCTTCGTCGAAGACATCAGGAGCCACATGCCAATTCACTTAAAAGAGCAAATTGTGTCTTGATTTTTTGTTGTCTAAGATTCGCTACTGTTTTCATGCAGTGAGTTCAGCGAGTCTCAGCGCAGCCAATTAAGGCTCTCTAGACAAAGCTGCCAGTTTTAAATGGAGTCTGTTTTGCCTCAGGGCATTTGGTGAGCCTCTTTGATATAAATATTGCGCAATGGATTATGATGGTTTATTGTAGAAGGCTGTCTTAAGGATCAGAGTATGGTAAATTACCATTGGTATCTAGAGCCTGGTTATAAAAGCTCATCATTTTTCAGTCGAGTTTCAATTCAGTGGCGTAGCGTGAAATTTGGCAATAGTGTATTTTGTCCATTTAAACCCACTTAAAAAGTCGAATACTAAGGTCATCACCGAACACCCTACATGTCGATCTTTTTCATGAGTTTAAATGGACCACCTGCAACGATGCCAAATTTCAATCTACGTCAATGTTTCAATTATAAATATATGTCAATGCAGATGAAAATAATACAAATTAATTTAGTTTTGATCCTCATCTTTTCTGGTGAAAAACTCCAGGAAGGAATTTTGGTGTCTCGGAATGTCGTGTTTTGGAATGTCAAAGACACTCATCAAGACTTGAATCTTGGAGGAGTTTATTCTTCTTTGCGGAATTTTCCAAAAATGCCGATACCTCATTCATCTGCTGCGACAGTTTGCAACTATGTCCCATTCCAAAAAGGCTCTTGCAACTGTGTTGACACTCCTAAAGTGGCGTAGCGTGCATTTGGCAACGTTGCAGTTCTTCCATTTAAACTCATGAAAAATATCGAAGTATTGGGTGATCGCGGTGATCACCCTCGCATTCGACCTTCTACATGGGTTTAAATGGAACAAGTACAACTTTGCCAAGTTGCGCGCTACGCCACTGGTAAGCGCTGCATGGCGAAAGAATTCACAAATAATTCTGAATATCTTTTCGAATCAGTTGCAAATGCTGGAATTGAAGAAATCAATCTAATTCAAGCTCGGGTGGGGTTGAAATTTCGATGTGTTTTTCTGGAGGATATATTACATCCACTCTAGAGCCAGTTACTCCGAGGGAAGCTACAGCTATAATCGAAATTTGCGTCTCTCGGAAGACATCAGAAAACCGAAGAGAGTGCCATATAATCTGTATGGACATGGGCGCACTCAGGATTTCTGTATGGGGGGGGCCAAGTAGTCATTTCATAGGGGGGGTTCTGGGGGTCCTCCCCCGGAAAATTTTGAAAATTTAGCTCTTCTTAGACGCAAAATTAGGCTACTTCTATTCGGAAACTGCATATATTGAATTAACTCTCGAGAAAAATGAGATTTTCTGAGACTATGCTGATGTTACGGAAATATCTACATCGCATGCTGATAGAAAGACGGAGTCTTCAGGAAATCTAGATTTCAGAGGAAGATCGAGCGAAATTAACAATTAAGGACATTGCTGTCGGGAAAGATGTGTTCCTCCAAGGAAAAATATGTTTCATGACATTGATACTTTTTTTTAACTCATTTCCTTTCTCATCTTTTCTTTTTCTTTCCTTCTCTTTTCCTCTTCTCTCTTTCTCTTTTCCTCTTTTTTCCTTCCCTTTTCTCCTTTTTTCCTTTCCTTTCCTCCTTTTTCCTTTCCTTTCCTCCTTTTTACTTCCTATGGGGGGGCCTTGGCCCCCTTGGCCCCCCCCTGGGTGCGCCCATGTGTATGGACGAATCGAATAGAATAGGTTACGGCTATGATGATTGATCAGGGCTCGGGAGCTGTAGCCGTGGTTAGATCCGAATTTTATGTTCTGCTCGGCAAAAAACTGTGGCAAGAAATACTAAAATGAGTTACCACTTATCATTCAAATACTGAATCCAAAAGGCTCTTGCACCAACAGAACTTGATTTCAAAGATTCATCGGTTTCAAGTTATTTAGGGAGCTCTTAGAGGGAGTGCTCCCGAAAGAGCTCCCAACGCAATAACTTGAAACCGAATCTTTGAAATCAAGTTCTGTTGGAGCATCAAGAGCCTTAGGATTCAGTATTTGAATGATAAATTGTCACTCATTTTAGTATTCCCACAGTTTTCTGCAAAGCAGAACATAAAATTCAAATCTAACCACGGCATGGCTCTGGCCAGTGGCGTACGCAGGATTTTTCTTGGGAGGGGCTCGCACTGATGAGTATTTGACTGAAAATTGTTCCCCCCTTCCCCTCCGCCCCCAAAAATCGGAGGTCTGGGGGGGCTTTAGCCCCCTTAGCCCCCCCCCCCCCCTGCGTACGCCACTGGCTCTGGCTCTTAAGCCCTGGCTATGGTCACCAGTGGCGTCGCGTGCAATTCGGCAACACTGTATTCTATCCATTTAAACTCATGTAAAATATCACATTCTGGGGGTTCACAGTGCACAGGGAAAATTCGATATATTTAATGAGTTTAAATGGAGCAGTTGCATTGTTGCCAGATGGCACGCGACGCCACTGATGGTCACCATCATGACTGAGAATATTTTCTCAGTTAAAGGAGTAGGTTACCTCATAAAAATCATCCAGACTTGAATGAAGCTGCTCAGTGCTCATTCGGTAAAAGAATTGGCTTCCAAGCTCATAAACTTTGAAATTTAAAGTCGGAATAAGGTGATTTTATATTGTACTAGTTGGGCCCGAGCTTAAAATAATGGTGCGTTTGTGCACGAATAATTGCTGAGGCATGAATAAATTGTACTTTAGTTTAAAGCTTTTAATATGAAGCAGCTACTAAACTGAGCAGTGAGATAATCGGCTTAAAGGAAAAGGATATTTACAAAATAATCTGATTTAATCATTGTGCTCTGTGACGGATAAATACTCACCTCTCTCGTAAACGGTCATCTTAAACTACTCTGATGTTTAAGCCGACGCAGAGCTACTGTGCACGACACTGGGCTGACCGCGGCCCTGGCTATTTGGTTCCACATGCGACTGAAAAAAAGAAAAAAAAAAAACTATTCATCATCATAATAATTATACTCGACTGTAAATCAAGATTATTAAATGTCCCTTCCTTACTTAGATTTTCGGAAGCGAGGCACGCGCAGCCAAAATGTATCTACCTAACCAAATTGATGTATAAAAAAGAAAAAAAAAGAAGAAGAAAAAAAAATCGTTTAAGCTTTTCTAGAGTCCTACATCGCCAACGTATCTTCCTGTTGCTTTAAAAGTTGCGAGGATTTAAAGGGTTTTACTTTGGCCAGTTGACCTACACATAAAAAACAGGAAAAACACTTTGGTAGCACTAACAAAACTTTTGGTTGAAAATTGACCCTGCCAAAGACTTCAGAAGGACCAACCAAAGGTTTTTTACGCCCAACTAAAGAGATTTTGCTGGGTGAACCGAAGATTCGGTTTTCTCAACTAAAGTCTTTTGCTGGGTCATTTTTCTACCAAACGTTTCGTCAGCGCTACCAAAGTTGTTTTTTCCGTGCGGAGCAGAATGTTCGTCTCCAGAAGTAGAACAAAGCTATAAGTACATTTTAATGTATGATTCTGTGGATAAGAAACAAAATTTAATTAAAATAAGCAAAAAAAAAAAAAGAAAAAAAATAGTTATTCTGAGATTTTAATTGAAAAAAAGAATAAGTGAATAAAAGTTTGTTAAAATTGTTCAGCTTGTCATTAAAAAAATAAGCTCTAATGCTCTTGAGATATGTGTGTACCGAAAGTTTGGTAAATTAACATGGTGAATCTATATGCGGCTTACTATCTCCCGTGATGCAGTGTTGCTTGATTTGAGGTTAAAATCCTCATTTTTTACATTGATTCCTACGGAAGTATACCGCATAAAGTCGCGTATATCTTGCAACACCGGTTCGAGGGGACTTGAGAATCGATCATGGAAAAGAAGGCACAGAAGAGAGAGACGGTGTTGTTGCTCCGAACGCAATCAGCAATCAGCATTATCGATTGAACTGTGATACAGATAAATAGTAGGAGGTTTAGCTCGGACGCAGTTGACGAATTGACGCTCAGTGGGGGTCCGGGTCTCTCGTCAGGAACAAAATGCACTTGTGTTGCAGTTCTTCATTAGTTAGTCCGTGCAGTACAGAGCTCACGAGTCACGATCAGCAATGTGACGCACAATAGTCTGAAATCGCCAAAAAGTGGCAAAAAATCAGAAAATGTTTTTCTTTTCAGTTAATCATTTATAAACGTTTAAGATTAATTTTAATCACAGAAGACACTAGCTATTTAAACCTAGAAATGCCACTAAGAAGTTTTAAATGAAGCTTATAGGGAGGCTGTAAGCTCTATCTTCACTATGTAAACTAACCACTCTTTTTGCACACATATCTCAAGACCACTTGAACCTAGAAAGCTATTTTTTTTAAATGAGCATTTTGACGTGCTGAACTAAGTTAACTAACTGGATTTTTTTTTTTTTTTTTTTTTTTTTTTTTTTTTTTTTTTTTTTTTTTTTTAAATTTTAAACTTTCATTATTTTTTAAAATAAATGTCTTGAAAAACAATTTTTTTTTGGCTCATTTTATCTAGATTTCAAATCAAATCCACTAATTAATGCACTCTAAGTAATTTAACTTTCTTTATCTGTTTAAGATGAACATTTAAAAAAGTGAACTGTCTAGGTGCAGAAGAACTTGAGTCACACGTATAACCAAAGTAGAAAAACCATACATTTTCAAAAGAGCAGTTTTTATTAAAATAAATACCTATATTATTTCCAATATATATTCCCTACCCAAGATGCTGCTTACTCTATTGTTATCTACGTATAAAAATGATCCTTTAGATATGCTGAACAAAAAATAAAAATAAAAAATATAGGAGAAAAAAATTGCTAACAACCGCCCCTCAAAATGGTCGGAAACGATCATTTTTTTGACTTTTTTCACAGCCACATTTTTTGGCCACATTTCTTTTTGATCTAAGACTACAGCGCAGCGCAGCGGTGCAGTCAGTTAGTTTTTTTGTTTTTTGTTTTATTTTTTGTTTGCTGATGCTGATACAGATAGACATCAGCCAAGCCAAGCAGCCAAGCAGCCGAGCAGGCAACAAGGAGATACCTAGGCACGCAATTTGTCATACAAAAGTATATTCAGATCTCGTGTCTCGCTCGGGCTCGCTTTTCAGTTTCCATTAGGGTGGCTCAGCACTCTCGGATTGAGCGTGCAGTCGAAGTCAGGCAAGCGCAATCTGATTGGTCCAGGAGTCAGGACCTCTAAAAATGATGTTGCTGATCTAATTTCGTTTCCTTTCGGTCCTTTATCGGACTCGCTTCTGAGCCTGACTTCATTTATCAAGTTGCTCCCGGCCGCTTTTGTTCGTTTGTCCATTACGGGCTCATTCGCTGTGCTTTGAAAGAAAGAGGAGCGAATGACGTCATTGGATGAGTTTGATCGGTCGCAGAGATATGGTGCTCCTTCGGCTACAAACCGAAAACACGATTTTTCTTTTTTGAAATTCGAAACATGACACAGCTCAAGATTAATCAAGGAACAGGGATCACATTTTGTTGCAACTTGACGGTCCCCAGGAGACGTTGACTGGTGAGCACTTATGTGGGGTTTTAAATGGCTGTAAGTGCTCACCAATCACCGGTGACAAATAGAGACCGTGCACTCCCTATTCTTCCCGTGGTTGCGCGCGGTGTCCACTTTTCGTGAACGACTCTTGTCGGGACTCATCGGCCTCAACAATCAACCTTATTCGCCTAATGTTGGATAGTGAGCTCAACAAAAGGCTGTGGTTGGTCCGCGGTCCCGGAAACGGAAACAGGTTTTGCTTGGCGAATGCAAAATACGCGCTCATCAGTCAACAATAGGCGAATGTTGGCTGTTGTTTCGATGAATTCCGACCAAAATTTAAACAGAAAAATGGACGCCGCGCCCAGGCCTTGTGCAAGGTCTCTATTTGTCTCTGCCAGTCACCACTCATTGGTGTGTCTCAGAGGCGGCTCGTGAAACTTGGCAACAGTGTCTTCATTCCATTTAAACCATTGTAAGACAATCGATTCTCCAGGAGGCTGTCAGCATCCTTATCAATCGATTCATTTACCTAAGTTTAAATTGAAAAATTGCATGGTTGCCAAATTGCACGAGCCGCCACCGGTGTGCCGGTGTGCGGCACCATAAAGACGTAACAAAATTTGGGCCCAGACCAAGTTAGAGATGGGGGAAATAATTCAATTTTTCAAATAAAATGCGCTGCTTTAGCGAATTTATGACTACGATGGGCATTTGAACTTGTATACTCGATACATCGATACTTGTAAAGTATTTCATACGAGTACTGATGATGTGACCAACGAGCCATAGCGATAGAGAGGATTTTTGGGGCGTGATATTGAAACCTCACGGAGGCAGCCATGATGGAGAGAACAAATTGGCAGCCTGAAACACAGTGTTAAAGGGCGGCAAAATTCAAGCATCACATTTTTTTCAGCCTTGCGGTAAGATTCTGCAAAATTTGTCTAAACAAATAAAATCACTTGATTTCTTAACTCTCTTTTTTTTCTTGAAAAACATGCTAAAAATCCTGGAGGGATCGCAACTCGGCAGATCATTTTCAAAACGCTGTACTCAGTGAATATTTAACTTACAGAGCTGATTTTGGTCTTGATTTTGTAGGTAATTACTAGAAAAATTGCCCCTCACGCACCGGTTTTTTGTTTTCTGCTTTCGTTCAACCCCAGACAAAAGTGTGCAGTAATTTTGGGACACCCCTTGTATAAGCCCGGAATAATTTGTGAAAGTTTTTGTGTTTAAGCTCGAAAAACAACAACTTCAGACAGGATTGGATTTACCATGACGCAAAATACGCAACTGCGTAGGGCCTCAGACCTAAGGGGACCTTACTTCACGAAAAGAGGAAGAAGAGAAAAAAAACATACAGAAAACAGAGGGAGAAAGATAGAAAAAGAGAGAGAAAAGTGAGAAAAAGAGAGAAAAAGGAGAATAAGAAAAGGCGAAACGATGACATAATAACATTAACTTTTCTAGGAGAAAAAAAAAAAAAAAAAAAACAGTTCAAAACTGAATTTCAATGCCTTCTTTAAAAAAAAACAAAAAAACAAAAAAAACAAAAAATTAGGAGAAGAACCCCAAAACCCCCCTTTTTTTTGGTATATGCCTTCAGACCCCAAAGCACCCAATCCTTTTTCTTGGGGCCTTAAATTCAAAATTGCGTTGGACTTCAAGAGATGTAAATCCGCCCCCTGATTTCAGCGCTAAACAAATGAAACAAACAAAAAAACAAAACAAAAGAAACAAAAAACAAAAAAAAACCAAAAAACCAGACTATAGTTTTTTTCCGCAGGCATCAATATCATGCTCGGTATCCGTTCATCCTCACCCCCCCTCCTCTTCCCCCCGCAGAAACCTGTCACGTGGGTAAATCTGGTGTTACCATTTCAAACTATTACGGGAAGGCGCGTGCAGATGCAAACCAATCGACACCGGGGATCAGTGTTGCCAGATCGAGGTTAAAAAGCCGTATCGTCCCCATTTAAATCAATGTAAAGCGTACGGCTTTTTCACCCCAATCTGGCAACACTGCCGGGGCTCCATTGGGATAGGGAAAGACACGAGATAAGCTGATAGTTTCATTAATTCTCTGCCGGTCTCAGAGAACAGTTTGCTCACTTTTTGACAGGTTGATGAAACTGTCGGGCTCTTATATCCGTGCTCCTCATTTCTCTTGATCAGTCGCACTTCTTCGGCAACACAGTGGGTAGAAATGACCCTGCACAGAAAAAAAAGCACATGCTCCATACACGATCTATATACACACCAGTTCGGAACGTGCTCAGAGCACAAACTTTTCAGGTTCTGGACACGACGGGATGCGTTTCAGACGCAAACTCAATCTAAATAGATTGCGCTCAGAACTTGTTCCCGTACTGGTGTGTACGTTCGTGTCTAGAACACGGAAAGTTCGTGTCTGGAGCACGACCATTTTTTTCTGTGTGATTAGACGGCCATAAATCAGCAAAATAAAAATGGCCTAAACTTACCATTTCATTTAGAAGTTTCCCAGGCATTGCATTTGTGGACCTAGGAATCTGACCTCTCCCTCTCTCTTCTATTAAAACATGTGTGTTAGAAAAGGACAGATCAATCGTGTTAAAAGTCGGTTCTGCATAATCAGTGCAGCTTCAATATGATAGTTATTTACGTACTGTGATTTTAATTTCTCCGGTAAAAATGTTCTACTCCCAATTTTCTGTAGAAACTGCATCTATTTCCATGGAAAATTTGCCATGGAAAAAATTTACCTGGAACGGGGCTATTGCAAAATTTTGCAACAGAAGATTGAAGAGTTGAGTCTTGCGCATTAAAAACCTGTAAAAAATTACGACGAGTACACTAAAAAGTCACGAAATTCACTCTCAAAATCGGGCTTATTGGCGCAGAGACGCATAGGTATCATACAGGAGATTCCTATCTAATACGAGACATATCTCTGGTTTCCATAGAAAAAGTGACATAGCAGACAGGAATAGTAGGCGGTTATAGCAGTTATGTGAGTTCATTGCCAAATTTTAGACTTTTTTAGTGTGATGTTCGTGATTTTTGCTGGTTCTTACCTACGATTGGACTATTCATTTACTCACAGCAAAAGTTTACCAGAGCCCCATTCAGTGGCGTAGCTATATAGGCCCTCCTGACCCCGCCGGGGGGGGGGGGCGCAACACATAGGGGAGCGCAAAAATTTTGAGAAGCGAAAGAGGAAGATCGAAAAGAAGAAAAGAAAAGGAAAAGGGGAAAAAAGGAAAGGAAAAGGAAGAAAAGGAAAGGGAAAAGAGAAAAGGAAAGGAAAGAGAACAGATTGAGAAAAATAGAAGCTAAGAAAAGTAGGGAGTGAGCAATGTAGAGGCTCTAAGTGCTTCTGCCAAAATTCACATTCACAAAGTACGGAGCTTTTTCAAACTCATGATAGTGATATGTTTTTTTTTTTTTTTTAGTTTTATCATTGTGAATAAAAAACATAATTTTTCTACATTAATTTACAACAATTTTTAAGGAAAGGAATTTTTCCGACAAAGGCTCCGACTTGTACGGGTGCGATGGGGGGGGGGGGGGGGCTCCACCGAAGCGGCCAATTTTTTCCTAAAATAGAGGGGCGGAGCATTCGAATCGGCAGGGGGGCGCTTGCTCAGCTAGCTACTGGCCCTATTTCTGATTTTTGGCCGTCAAATTACAATCGTCTACCTACTGTTAGTCATTCGGCGAATTGAGTTAGCTCTCCTTGGCTCGTGTTCAGTTTCAGATCAATCGTAGCCAAGGGAAAAAAGCAGTGGGGAGGGGGAGGGGGAGGGGGGAGGAGAAAAAAAGTGAAAAAGCGTTCAGGACATTTCTCCCCCATTTTCCCTTCGTTGCTTGTTCGAAAAAATAAATCGGTGTCATTAAACTACCGACAGATCAAAGATCGTGCTTTTCGCCCTGCAACATCGATCGATTACGTCTCAAGAAGCAAAGTGCAATCACGGATGCTGCCTGCCCTGAGACTTGAGAGAGCCGTCTCTTATCTCATTCACACGGAGCTTGTCCAGCTTGCAGTCTTAATTATTAGATCTTGCTTTTTCAGAGGGTCCTCTCTTCTTGTTGACCTGTTCACAAGATACTCCTTCGTTTTTACGTTTTTTTTTCTTCCTTTGTTCGTTCCTTGTATTAGTATTAGTAGGATGAGAGCAAATGTTACATTTAAAAGTAAAAGTGCGGAGAGGACAGTTTGCAAATTTCCGTCCTCATTGGCTCATTAATATCTGTTGCTGATGCGATAAGGCTGTTGCGACTTAATTTTCATTCGATCACTCGGATTCGTGTGTTTCTGGTTTCAGGTGTGACCAATGGACTGCAGTTTACTTTACTGATATCGGGAGACAGGGAACATTTTTCAAAGGGGAAATAAAGAGCAATGAGTGCGCTGCACAGCATATGGACGGACACATCAGGTATTTGTCTTTCTCTCTCATCTTCCATTTCCACACATGCGTTAGAAAAGGACGGAGATAGGGGCTAAAGTGACTTGATGAGTTTTTCTTGAATATTGTTTATAGAGTCCCTATTTATGAAAGAGTCTCGCCATACGAGGTTCCATCTCTGATTGGCTGCTGAAATGTGAAGAAGAAGAAGGGGTCTATGAAGCCTAGAGGCGTGCCTCTTGTTTACATCTTCATGGAGCCACCTTCATTGCTGCCCTACTTTGAGGAAACTTTCGGCATTTTTAGCTTGTACAGATGAAATTTGAATTAGAAATTGATGAAAATATGTTCAGAACAGAATAGAATTCACGCATTACTATTAAAACAGGTAGTGAAGCCAACGGGTATTGGAGGTTAGGTTGGCCTAACAAAGATTACTTACACACGAATACATGTATTGGTAATCTTTGGCGGGTAGATCGTTGGATAAAAATGTAAACAAGAGGCGCGCCTCCAGGCTTCTCGGACAACTTCTTCTTCTTCACTTCTGTTCACGTGTCTTGACTCTTTCATCAGGGCCGGATTTAGGTTGCAGGGGGCCCCGGGGCGGTGGACCTGTGGTGGGGGCCCCCTTCCCGGTAAATCTTAGGAATAATAAATTATAAATTCCCTACTTTTAAAGGCATATCGAGTAACAGAAGTAAATTATTGCCCTGATAAAAAAGTTGTTAATAATGTTTAAAGTTTCGATACTATATTTTAATGTTTCTTTATTTTTTTAAGGGTTATTTTACCAAAAGCTTTACTTCCAAAATTGCCGGACTGTTACAATATTGTAATGATAGAAAAAAGGAAGTTCATCAACCATCAATACCAAAAAAAAAGAACCTGCTTTGTGGTGGGGCCCCTTTGTGGT
>VMOF01000220.1:67892915-67973543 GCA_011764245.1 Trialeurodes vaporariorum
TAACTGATTAAAATAGTTAAATTAACACGGCACGGAGGGAATTTAACTATTTTAAACAGTCAAACTAACAGTTTTTAAGTGATGTCCATACTTTTAATGAAAAAATAGTTAAATTCAGAACGTTTTCTTTAGTGTGGTAATTTTTGGACATTGTTCAAGGCATAGTGTGCCTGTGCATGGTGGTGGTTCATGAGTTGTTGTAACAAATATAGACTGTCTCAATTTTAAGTTGGTGTGAATTAATATTTAAATGTTGATAGAAAATTTCCCCCCTTTTAATATTTGATACATTTGGGTCGGACGACAAACCATCTCGCGACATTTCACATTTCAACACCGCAACATTACACAGCCAAGACATTTAACTTTAACCGCGCAACGTTTTGACGCCGTAAAAAAAGAAAAGAGACATAAAAAATTGTGAAAAAGTCGTGGGTACTTGCAAAAGAACGTTTCGACGAACGCCTTCAATTAGAGGCATGGGCAAAAGTAACACCCCGGTGAAGGAATATTTATCTACACTGAAAAAAAAAAAAAAAAAAAAAAAAAATGCTGAATCAGTTAAAAGTATGAACACCACTTAAAAACTGTTGGCTTAACTAGTTACAAAATAATTGAATCAACAGGGCACGGACTTAATTTAACTAATTTAAATAGTCAAACTAACAGTTTTTAAGTGGTGTCCATACTTTTAAGTATAAAATAATTAAATTTCGGATTTTTTTTTTTTTTCAGTGACCCACTTTAATTAGAGCAAGAGTAGAGGAAGATCAGTCTTTGTAACCTGGGAGTAAAAGGGTCAAAACCCAGAGGCGGCTAGTGCAATTTGGCAACAAAGTCATCCCTCCATATGATTGTATGTAAAACAATCGATTTGAAAGAGAAGCAGTGCTTCACCAACAATCGATTGTTAAACATACATTTAAATGGAGCGAAGACATTGATGCCAAATCAAAACCCATTTCGAATTGAGTTGGTGCTCCTTAAATCATTTCATGATTTTTCCTCGGTTTGTCCCTACGTTACCACCTTCTTGATAGTAATTTGTTCGAATGAATCGCGACTACTTTCATACAAAATGAGCATGTTGATGTTGACTGTAGCTGTTGGCTCCTTCATGTATCTTTCCTCCTTCCATTTCTGTTGAGGGATTCATTTCCCGTGAAGAGCGATCATCAGGTCGGAGTTGAAGCGATGCAGCATGAAATTAATCAAAAACCTAAATAAGCTTGGAGGCTTGCTGCTCGTGGAGCGTCATATGCCTGGTTCCGCGACATACTGGTCAAATTGGTCACCATATGGCAATACATTGAAACTTGGCGTGGACGTTACAGCGTCGCGGTCGCACAGGAAAGAAGATATGGAAAAGAAGAAAAATCTTGACAAATCTTGGCTGTTGCACACTTTTGCTATAAGCGATTTTGATGTAAAAACCTCCAAAAATAACGATGGCGGAACTAAAAACGAAACGAACGCACCGAAATCCACTCCTAAACTCAATAAACGTTTTCATTTGCGCGAGTGTAACGGTGGCATAAGGCAGTAATAATGAGAGATTCCTATCTAAAGTTCAACTCTCTCTCTATGTTGACAAGGATTCGATTCACAGAGTAATTAGTCAGCAGAGTTGTGATTCACATCCGATGAATGGCGCCGTGACACCTGGCGACCCCAGTGCCAAATGAAAGTCGTCTCTTATTGGTCACTTCAGGGAGACAATTTTTTTATTGAAATTACGGAAAGTATTAAGAAATTTGGGTAAACAGAAATTCCTTTTAAAATAATAATAATTCTTATTGATTCAACGAGAATTATCATTGGTCCAATTGAAGCGTACTGATGATGATTCAGAAGAATCACAAGAAAGAATCGCTAGATCAATAAGAATTCTTATTATTTTAAAAGGAATTTCTTTTTATCCCATTATGAATAATACGTTCCGCAATTTCAACCAGAAATTTTTCTCAGTGTTCTTGATGAAGTTACAGTATTGTTAGATGCATGGGAATCTCATGATTACTGCCTTAAGCCACCATTACGCTCACACAAATAAAAGCGGTTATTGAGTTTAGGAGTGGATGTCGAAAGTTTGTATAGTGCTGCCATCGTTATTTATGGAGGTTTTTGCCCCAGAACCTTCTACTCAATCGCTTAGAGCAAAAGTGTGCAACAGCAACAGCCTCATTTGAAAAAAGGCCAAAAAATATTTCTAATTTTTAGGATGTACAAATGATACATCGTACAAGTACCACGCTTTAAAGAATATGTCGATATCGATACCTATATAGTGACCCTGATCGCTATACCCATAAGGATATGGATTCCGATAGCGACCGATATCGACTCCGACTTCGATTCTTATCTCGATACTCATACTGGTAATAATGATATGGTGGTATGGTACTGATGCCGCGATACCTTAAATATGGCAAACATGAGAAGGTAATGAAGGCCCTGCAGTTTACAGATTTTTTGTAGAACACGTAAATCCGAAGGGTATGGGCTTGGTTCATGTAGATACTTACAGTGCTCAGTGGTGCACGTAGGGGTTTTGTTAATAGGGGCATGCAACTGACTGAAAATTATTCCCCTCTTCTCCTCCACCTCCAGAAATCAGAAGTCTAGGGGAGATTTAGCCCCCCCCCCCGCGTATGCCACTGGTGTGCTGAGCGATGCACTCTAAATGTGGTATTGCTATCGGGATTACTATCGGGATCGCTTATACTGGTATATTTCTCGGTATCTCTATCATTATCGGTATCGGTATCTCTATCGTTATCGGTATCTCTATCGCTATCGGTATCGTAAAAGGTATAGTCATGGGCATAAGCCTGAGCGTGAGTCTCAGAATCAGCATGAGCAAGAGCATCAGAAACAGAATCAGAATCAGCATCAGCAACATAATAAATATCATTACTAGAAAAATCATCAGCAGTATACTATCAGTACTAAAATCAGCATCAGAAGCAGATACAGTAAAAACATCTTACCATATTAGCCATAGCCGTAGCCAGAATATTGTGCTTCTCTCTCTTTACCCATTTGAATGCATGTGTTTGAAAAGGATCATGGGCGGATACAGGGAATTGTCTTTCTCTCTCTCCCTCCATTTGAACTTATGTGTTAGAAAAGGACAGAAGAGGGTGCCATCACGTGACTTTGGCCCCCTCTTCTATCCTTTTCTATCGCACGTTTTGAAATGGGAGGGGAGAGAGAAAGACAATTCCCTGTATCCGCCCATGACAAGGATAGATATAGGAGCCTTATAACCATACTGTGTCGTCATTTTAGGGGGAGGAATCCCCCCCAAGGATAAGAAGTCAGGCTCAAAAACGGGAACGAAGTATGTTGATGAGCAAAAAAAAAGGAAACAAAAAAATCATCAGATTTTTGCCCCCCCCCCCCAGCCGAACTCGAAATGACGCCCCTGCGCCTGCATATCCTCGACAAACCGTCAATATCCCCACTGTGGGTTGTCCTGCCTCGCGCCTGCCTGCGCCTCTGAAGTGCGTCCTGTCCGTCGCTATAACGCTAGTGTCTGGTGTTAGCGTGTGAGCGTGTGAGCCACAGCCTTGGACGCTCTATCGCTCGCACGGCCGAGGCTGCTCGCGGCTCGGCATAGCGTAGACCCGTTAGAGGTCAGACTGTGGTCAAACAAAGGTGCTTCATTAGTAACTGCCGCGCTTCTTTCCTGACCACTGACCAGTCATTACAATTCGACCCGACCCCCGCGACCTGCGGAGCAACCGCGGCACCGCGACCGGGGCCCAGTACCCCCCCCCCCCTCCCCCGCCCAATCCACAGCAAGGCAAAGCGCGGTGCATGTTGCAGTGAAGTGCGTAGCATAGCGCGCAAGGTATCCGACACGCCTCTGAAAAATGCTAAGGAAAATAAAAAATAAATGATAATTATTAACCAATCCTCGATTTTCGAAAGTTCAAATTCGGAACCCCGGCTCATCATCCGAACCGAATTCACTCCTCCTCTCTCCGGACTCGTGATTCGATGGGGAGCCTGAAATTTTTATGTTTCTCTATTTCTCAAATGATACTAGCTATCATAATGTCCCTCCCCCCCCCCCTTTGTCTTGCCTACCTACCAACTGACGTCGTATTCAATTCATGGTCTTCATAACTGCCCTTTCCTCATGGAGATTCTTCTCTCTTTCAACACACTTCTGTGGGTCATGTGTGGGTCAACTCCGCTCGATCAGCTCCATGGGCAACACACTTTTAACTAAATTAGAGGAAATCCGTCTTTCTATGACTAAATTTCGTGCCTGGTGGCGTCACCCCCCCCCCCCCCCCCCGCAGAATTAATAAATGCCATTGCATGCAGACAATTAATGTGATTCCACGCGAAGCTTGTCAAGATTTTAATCCGATGGATAGCGCCAGTAGCGCTTCTCAAAAAGTCAACAGTTTTGGGCTGAAATTAATGAGTTCAAGCCAAAAGTACAAATTTTAGCACCTGCGCAAACATACGTCAAGAAGATATCCTGAAAGTTTCAAGCTGAAATACTCAAAAATAAAGCCGTAAATTATGAAATACACATTTCAAAGAGTCTGAATATGAGAGGGAGTGAGGCGAATAGACATTAGACAGATAGACATTAGACGTACAGTCACTCGCACTCACTAAGCTTACGGCGAAACTCCGCGAGACGAATGGGGCAGTTGCAAAGGTCTGAAATGTTGTGTTTTTTATAAAGAAAATGAAAGTACTTGATGAGCTGAGAACAAAGATGCCTTTTGTTTCTAATTAAGTCCCATTGTTCCGGAGATGGGATTTTGGCCCAAAATACATTGTTTTAAATGGGAATTCCGCGTAGTGACGTCACTACACCCACGATTTTTTACAACTTTACAAGTGTGTATATCCAAAACCGGGACACTTAGGAAAAAACCAAAGGCACCATTGTTTTCAACTCATCAAGTACTATAACTTTCTTTATAAAAAACACAACATTTTAGACCGTTGCAACTGCCCCATTTCATAAGTTACTGCTTTAATTCTCAACCAATTGTGCTAGTTTTGGTCTCAAAACATCGATAAAAACTTTTTGCAGGTAACTGGCATGGCGTTGTTGGATTTTGTGCTTTTACTTTCGTTTCGATTTAAAATGCCAAAAACGATTTTTTTTTTTTTTTTTTTTTTTTTTTTTTTTTTTTTTTTTTTTTTTTTTAAAGCGGCAACTTAGTGCGAGGCGCAATTCATCGGATTGAAAGCTGGAAAAATTTTCGCCTGGAATCACCTTAACCCTTTCAAACCTGAAAACACTGTTTGTCCAGGAACGGAATTTTGGCCATCATATAGCTGATCTGAGCACAATTTTCTCATAAAAAACGACATGCATATCAGATTTTCATTTTCTCCGTAAGAGTCTATGTTAATCAGATGTACACCGCAGGTACGAAAGGGTAAAGCACAAAAAAGAACACCAATCTGATTATCGCACGGGTATGGTAGGAGGGGGTCAAATTTTTTCAATATCTATAACATTATAAGGTTGATTAGATACTTATTTTTAAATTACATTTTACCATTGTACTGATCGGATCGATTCGATTCATTTTCAATGTGTAAATGGCCTCCGATGCTAAGGCCAGCGGTGGGCCATGCAATTTGGCAAACCATTCGCTTTTTTCATTTAAACCTATGCAAAATTATCGATTCCTTGGGGGTGTAGTGCACTTCCTAAATATCAAATATTTTACATTGGTTTAAATGGAGAGGATTCCCTTTTACCAAATAGCACGAGCCACCACTGTAAGGCACATTCAAATGAACTTATACTTCTACTATTAGATACTAAATAAATTAATAAATATTTGTAAATAAAATTGGCGTTCGTCTTTGCATGATTTTGTCATTAAAGTTGACCGCAGTTGTATCATGGCACCTACTGGTTCCAAACAAAAGGTTAATCAGTGTGATTTTCCATTGAACCATCAGCCCGACCAGGCCGTCATGACACTGCGGCGCTTGGAATCAGAAGTTGCGGAGTGGAGGTGGGGAAAACATTGACCAGAATCAATTTTTTTTTTTTTTTTTTTTTTTTTTTTTTTATAATTTTTCAAGAAAAAAATTCGAGATGACGCCGCACTAGTAAACACAGTTTGAAAACAATTTTTGAAAAAAAAGATAGGTTCTTATTGTTATAGTGAATCGTGGAGGGTTATAAAATGAACACATGCACAAAGCAACCGTGATGAAGAGGTAAAATTGCACGGGTTGTAAACCTCTGTCCAGGTCCACCCTATATCCTACGGCCTACTTATACGTTCCATACCCTTATCTTGAAAATCCTACAACTTAAATACAATCCCGTACGTGCTTGCTTTCACAATAATGAATTCTCCAGAGGTTAAGGAAAGATTTGAATTTATGACTCTAAATTTTGTGATCTTACATGTGTATTTTCCATCAAGACACATTCCCTCGCTTCGCTTTTCTGCACTCTTACTTTCATCTTTTGCTTTTCGCTTCGAAGTTCTGATTTAAGGGCATCACATCCTTCGAAGGACGCTCGTTGCGTTCCTCGACCGCTCACTTGTAAAAAAAAAAAAAAAAAAAAAAAAAAAAAAAAAAAAAAAAAAACGATCTGCACTCCGAAGACAAAGAATCTTCGAAAGGGAAACTTATTTGAATTTATGACCGAAGAATTATCATCTTTGACTACTTCTTTGCCATAACCCCTCCCCGGCTCCCCCACTTATTCTTATAGTCTTTTTCCTTTGTTTCCGCTCTCAGTCTGCGCAACTCCATGGAACTTCTGATTTAAGTGCGTCGCATCCTATAAAAGCGTGCATTTGCGAGCAGAGCTGCCAATTTGCGTAGCTTTAATGACATTTTTAAATTCACCGATAATTCCACCGGTTGAGAAAAGATCACATAGCTCAATCCAGTGTATGACTGTAATGCACGAAAATACTCTGATCTATAATCTTTTCTCAATCGGTGGAAACGCCGTTAATTAATTAAAATATCCGCAAGTTTTTTTAAAGTTATCGACGACTCTATAACGGTTAAGAAAAGATATAAAATGACGCTAGTGTTTTCGTGCATTACAGTCATACACTGAACTGAACTATGGAATCTTTTCTCAACCGGTGGACTCTTCGGTGGATTTCAAAATGCCGTTAAATCTACGCAAATCGGCAGCTCTGCTGAGGATGCAGGTCGATATCGGGCATCCATTGCGCAACTAGCTCGTAAAGATCTTCGCAAGAACATCTTTGAGACGTACGAGACGCCAGTTGGTTGCAACCCACTTTTTTGTTGCCTTTTTATTTAATTGATGTTTTTTTTTTTTTTTTTTTTTTTTTTTTTTATTTTATTTTTTATTTTTCGTCTCTGTCTCTTGCAAGCTGGTGAAAACCTTGTAGATGAACTGAGGAGACAAAGCATCGTGTCTTAAAAATAAAAACCGTTTACATACGGTATAGTCGCAGTTACATCGCGAAGCCGCGTCTTCGGCCGGCGAATGAAATTTATTGCGTACATGAAGAGAGTGAAACAAGGAATACATGGGAAAGAAAAATAAAAGTAAAAAAGTTGGTCGTGATGCACACTCTTGCGAATGCGATAGGACTCTCGGTGTATATTCGCTCGAAAATAGCTTTCGTCTGGTTTCATCGTCGGTTTGATTTTATTGTTAGTTAATGATGCGACCTGTCTTTTATTTGCGCGCTATTAAATATCATAGCGTATATGTATAGATAAAATCCGTTTTATTCTATCCTTTATTTTTTATTTTTATTAATCTACTTATTTTTTCCTTTATCTATTTGTTTATTTAATTTGGTACATGAAACCACAAGGTGGCTACAGTACATGTGAAAAAATTAATGTTTTTAAGGGGAGAGGGGGGGTCCCGAATGAAAAAAAAAAATGTTTTTTTGTTTTTAATTGTATTTGAAAGATGACGTTCTCAGCTTTGAAATGATATAATACATTGTAAAAAAAAAATTATTTTTTATGAATTTTTGAAGTTGAATAGTCCGTATCAGGTCGGTCAGCTGATTTTTAGTTTTTTCTTTTTGCGATACTGAAAAACCTGTTTTTTTACCTTTTGGTGCACTTTTCTCAGGAACTTGTAATAATGTTTTCATGAACTTTTTTTTTTTTAAATTTTCCCCAAAAAAAGCTATATAAGTGGAACTAGGGTATTCTGTATAGCTCCTTTGCTTTTTTTTATAGACATTCATAGCTCAAAAAAAAGTAAAAAAATCAACCAAACGTACAACTTTTTTTAAAGAAAAAAAAAAAAAAATTCAATGAATTTTTAAAAGCGTAGATCCACTTACAGTCAACACTCATACACAACTTCATGCAAAATTGCAGCCTTGTAGGTCAAATAGTTCCTGAGAAAAGTGCACCAGAAGTGAAGCATATTTAACATTGTTTAACATATAGGACCTCCTTCTCCCCTTAATTAAAGTAAAAGTACTAACTAAAAATTGAAGTATTTCCGTTGACATCGCTCCAGAGCCCTTCAATCTTATACAACGCTTTGTTTAAAAGAATGTTCCTTACTAAGAAATGGTTCGACCAATCCGGTTGTAAACATTGATTTCAGATCTTTAGGTCTTTAGCATTAAACATTTGGAGGGCAGAATTATAGGTACTGAGGACCTCGAATTTTTTAATTTAACCGTTGGGACATCTATGTTATCATGCTTGCTATTATAATGATGTTAAGGCTGAAGCATGGAAAGAGAGACAATATCTATCATTCATAAAAGCAAATTGTCGACCTCCATACAATGCAAAGATAGAGTAAAAAGCTTCTGACTTGAGTTTTTTGACATAACCGGTGATAAAAACCGACCATTTTTATCTGCATCTAATTTTTACTTTCTCACTGGATACAAACAAAGTTAGAAATAGAAGAAGTATTGCAATGGTGCAGAGATTATCAAAGTATTTTGTTTCGATCCTTGGCCAATTACCAGTGGCGTACGCAGGATTTTTCTTGAGAGGGGAGCATGATAAGCGTTTGATGACTGAAAGTTATTCCCCCTTCCCCTCCACCACCAAAAATTGGAGGTCTGGGGGGCTTCAGCCCCCTTATCCCCCCACATACGCCACTGCCAACTACGACTAAGTAAATTATGATAATTACAAAATAATTGGCTCTCATCATGGCTAATACTACCCTAAAGAATATTCATCCATGAAGTTTCAATATTATTTAACCATATGGCTTGGAGGTGTAAATGCACAAACTTTCTGAGTCGTCTTGTCTTATCCGTCTGTCCGTCTGTCTGCCTGTCAGCCTATGGCCATAAAACGTGAAACCCAGCATAACGTTTAAACTATTGATCCATATACATCCAAATTTTGCAGAGATGTTGCTTTTAACGTTTTCCAAAGATACTTTTTTTTGTTTTTGTTTTTGTTTTGTTTTTTTTGTTTGTTTTTTTTTTTTCATTTCATTTTCATTTTTATGTTAGTCACGGATGAAAAATGGTCGGAAAAAAAAAAAAAAAAAAAAAAAAAAAAAAAATGGGTCGAAAAATGGAAAAAATTTAAATATTCCCATTTTGAATCTTTGGATCTGGATAAAAATATCAAAGTGGGGTCTGGAGTCTCCCCCAGATTAAATTTGATGTGAGAAGTGTGCGTAGGATATTCCCTACATTTTGTTACTGGATATTTATGAAATCCGTGCTCGCACTGATTCCCTGTGAAAAATCGAAAGACGAGCCGGGTTGTTTGGGCCCGGGCGGTTCTCATGCAATCTGAGGCTGAGCAGCATGACGGGGGGGGGGGGGGGGGGGGGGGTTGACGTGATGTGATTCTGCGTCTCAATACTTGTCGTACTTACAAGATGACAAGAACGTCTCATCTCGCGCAAGGATGCCATATAAAAAGCGGGAAAACCTCTTCCCCATTTAGTTCAATTGTGAAATAAGCGCGGACCCCATCCCCTCCCCCCCGTCCAGGAAACGGCAACTCCGTGGTCACACTGCTTGTTACGTTGCGTCGTATCGCATAGCATAACGTACTTACGTCTAGAGTAACCATAACCATCGCCAAACGACACATGGCATGAGACGATATGAAGGAACGAAAGGGAACGGAGAGGGCAGAAAAGACGAGGGAACGGAATTGAATGAAATAAAACGGTCGGGGAACAAGACTTTTCTGTGTAATAAGTAACAACCCCAGACTCCCGAGTCGAGAGGACCAGCAGAGCCGCCCTGAGAGTATATAGTGAGCAGCGAACCACCACTATCAAACACGCTGCCGAGGTCTTTACTTTCATGGGGACCAATGCGGACGCAGAAGGTACTAACACTGCCAGGCACGCACAATGGTGTGATAATCATGATTTTCGGACATTTTCCCTCTTACTACCCGGTTGAGAGAAGATCTTAGCTTGCTGTTACAAAATAAAGAGAAGTAAAGATAAATATTCCTACTCCGGTGTGTTGATTTTGCCTATACCCCTAATTGAAGGCACTCTACGCATAGTTATATTTTGCAAATGTCAACAAATTGGAGCTGTTGCTGTCAATTAAAAATGCAATTATTGTGAAGTAGATCTGTAGTAACAATAAACGGTAAGAAATACCCTACGAACACTTTCTCACATCAAATTTAATCTGGGGGAGACAGTACAGACACCCATACCCCCTTTGATATTTTTATCCAGATCCAAAGATCCATTTTTCAAGTATTTAAATGTTTTCCTTTTTTTGACCCATTTTCTCATTGATTTTAATGGAAACCATTTTTCCATAGCTAACCTAAAAATTAAAATTTCATTTATACAAAAAAAAATGTCCCTTTAAGGAATGTTGCAAGCAACATCTCTGTAAAATTTGGATGCATATGGATCAATGGTCAAAAATCTAAGCTCGGTCTCACGTTTTATGGCTTTTATACTTATACAGACAGAGAGACAGACGGACAGACAGATACCAAAGAAAGTTTGTGCATTTACACCTCCAAGCCACAAACGGTTTAATAATGTTGAAACTTGATGGATGAATATTCTTTGGGATAGTGTTAGAGGAGGTATCAACCCATTTTCTTTTTTGATTGGAAACGTTTTTTTTTTTTTTTTTTTTTCTTTTTTTTGGATCCAAGGTGATTTTAGGAGAAACTTTTCCAGAAATTTCAACCTCGCATGGGTAGCGCCTCGCAAGTCATTTTTAGGGATTGCCTAGATTTTGACATTTTAAATTGAAAAAAAAAAAAACAAAAAAACAAAAAAAAAAAAAAACACAAAAACACAAAATCAAAGATCGTTGGCACTTGTATGATTTATTAAGAATTTTTGAGCCAAAAAATAAATTTGGTCGAGAATTGAACCGCAGTATTATTGGAGGGAATTTCGTCATAAGCTTAATGAGTGCGAGACAGCCTCCATCTGCCTTATTCCCAATAATTTGGGCGTTTATGAGGATTTCCTATTTCAAATAACCCGGCTTTATATTCGAGTGTTTCAGCTTGAAAAAGCTTGCCAACGATCCTTAAATTTTTGCTTTTTGCGTTACTTCCTCAACTTTGACCAATAATAACTGTTGACTTAATGAGCAGCTCGACTTGTTTCCAATATTTAGAATTAATTTACCTGGGAATCATCTTAACTGTTTCGAATAATTTGTGACAAAAAGTAGCGACTTTATGATAACAGTTTTACTGCCTACTATCGGGGTTCAAACTTTCAAAGTTGGAGGGATTGATAGTGATGACTTTTTCTTTTTCCTTTGTTTTGGTTCTACGTCGATTGATTAAGGACGTAAAACCTATACACATTTGCGCGCGTTCAAAATCGATGTTCATATTAGAGGCACGATGGTAGACAAAAAACTGATTTATTGCTTGAAGTGGATCCTAAGCGATTAGTTCCATATTCTACCACCACGTCGCGAAATGGAAAAAAATAATGGTAAATGGAACTGGTAAAAGAAAGGGCTTCACCTCGGAAGCAATCCAAAGAACATTTTATTACAAACAGTGTGCTAAAATGTTACGAAATAAGCGTGAAACTATTGAATTTCAGAAACCCCCCGGAAGACGCCATGATATAGAGAGGTTTCCGAAAGTCAATAATTTTTTAATTTTTTTAATATAGTTTAATACAAAGGGTGTTCCAAAAGTAAGTGCACTGATGCTGTCATTTCAAAAGTATTCAACCTAGAGACTTGATCTTGGTCTTATTTTAAAGATCAAATCATTTTCTATCGATTGAAATCAAGATCAGTTCATTTCATCAAAAATTAAAGAAGTTATGACGGTTTTTGTGACGGGTGAACGCGCGCCGCCTATAGGTTTTTGACAATAATGGTTGAATTGTTTTTTCTCATCTCTTATACATTTCCAATGAACTTTTTTAACTTGAAATTACTTACCAACACCTTAAGCGACGTGGCATACATGTATGGCCGTCTGCTGGCTTCAGTCGTTGTCTAGGTAACGAGATAAGACGGACAATTCGCGGGAAAAATCAGGAGCAATCTCACCGCGGCCGACGTCTGTTCACTTTTCAGTACGCGCGCGCGGTATGCTGGGGATTTTGCGGCCGCATGAATCAAATTTTACCCGTGAATTTTTAGAGAAGAAGGTTATTAAACTGTTGAGACAACCACCGTGTAGTCTAGATCTCGCACCATGTGAATTCTGGCTGTTTCTAACATTGAAAAGGGATCTTCGTGGACGAAGCTTTGAGACTAAGGCTGAAATCAAGACAGCAGTTCAAAAAACCCTAAAAAAAAAAAATTCCAGAAGAAGAATTTGAGAAGACTTTTCTTAGAAAATGGGAGGAAAGAATGCACAAATGTCTGGAAAGTGGCGGAAAATACTTTGAGAAGCAACCGGAAATTCAGGTGGAGTCGGGGGATAGCGGAGTAGAAGATTAATAATTGGTAAGAATTATTTTGTCAAACGCGCGTTCACCCTTCACAAAAAGCGTCATAACTTTTTTAATTTTTAATGAAATGAACTGATCTTGGTCATAATCGATAGAAAACGATTTGATCTTTAAAATAAAATCAAGATCAAGTCTCTAGGTAGAATAGTTTTGAAATGACAGCATCAGTCCACTTACTTTTGGGACACCCTTTGTAATATAAGTTAAAGTTCATAATAATTAATACTTTAATAATAAACAAGTTTTTTAATAGTTTAATTTATAATAGTCTCACGCTTATTTCGTAACATTTTAGCATACCTACTGTTTGAAACCAAATGTTCCTTACAGATTGTTGGCAGATTGTTTCCTAGGCGCCGTCCATCGAAGCCCTTTTTTCCATTGATTTGCGTTTACCATTATTTTTTTTTTTTTCCATTTAAATATCGTATCTTTTTGTGGTGGCAGAATGTGGAACTAGTGATTCCCCTTAAACAAAAAACCAAAAAAAAGAAAAACAAAAATGGAAGCTCTTCCTCAGATTAGGCTCCCCCTCCATAAAAAAGCCTCTTATGTTTTTATCCAAAATGTTGTGTATTCCGTTCCACTGTGGAGCGGGACGGTACGGGACAGGACAGGACCTTATCGGTGAGTACGCGGGACCGGCATTAAATGCACGGACCGTGTAACAACTCAAACTGAAAGAACGACGAAGAGACGGTGGACGGGTGGAAGGGGGGGGGGAGGGGGGAGGACGAGGACGAAGGAGACCGCGCGTCCACAACGCGTCTAGAAGGGTTGAGTACGCGGGGGGAATGGGGGGCTGTGGCAGGGGTCCATGGGGCGGGTGGTATTGGGGTGGAGGAGCGGTAGGGGGGGGGGGGAGGCAGGGAAGCCTGTTACTAGTTGCCTGAGATGAAGATCAGTTTGTGAGTCTGGTCGCGGCGCGCGGCGCAGAGAAGAAGAAGCGAGCGAGAAGGAGGCAAGGCAGGCCGTGAGAACGTCTTGGAGACCGAGGTTCCCAGGCTCCCAGAGAACCAATCATATGAGTTCGTGCAGATTGGCGGCTTCGTGTCACGCTTCGCTTTGGTCTACTAGCACTACTAGCGAGATTCTTCCCCCCGCCCCTCCCCCTAGCTCCCCCACATCCCCACCTCTATCCCCCCACAATAGCTTTAGCGGGGGGTGGGGAGGCTCACCCCCTCCTTTGTAAAGTCCCACTTACGTCTTGACACGCGCCCAGATTCACTTACTGAACGCTGACTCGTCGCCGCCGCGTTGCCGCGCTCGCGCCGCGCATCCCCCCCTCCCCCTCCCTCGACTCATACCCTCCGCACCGCCTTCTCGTTCTGTCTTTCTCTCGCGCATTTGACTTCTCCTTGTCTGGTCCGGTTGTTGTGTGTCTTCTCTTTTTAACTCCGGAACCTCTTGAATCGGATCTATTCTCCACAGATTGTCCCTCGCTGTGCTCCTACTTCTCTCTCTCTCTCTCTCTCTCTCTCTCTCTCTCTCTCTCTCTCTCTCTCTCTCTCTCCCTCACACACACTCACTAACCCCCTCCCCCCTCTTCCGCCGGTTATGACTCCCTCACCTTTCCCCCAGACTCTGGCTCAATATGTTTACATACTCGCGTGAGGAATACCTTATTCGCTTTTTTTTTTTTTTTTTTTTTTGTCTCCCCCATCGTGAAATTAAACTTCCATATTCATCATCGTCGCACTCGTGCGCGCTTGCTTAAAGCATTACTTTGCTCGAAGCAGTTCTTTATTCCATGCATTAAGTGGCATTACATCGAGTTGCTGGCCCCCGTCTTCTTGTATTATTGTCCCTGTGGTGTTCGATGTTCGATGCGCGATGTATTGGCCGCAGCCTATTTTCTACTGCATTTAGTATCGACTTCAATAGTGCAGTTTGAACTGTCGAATTAAAACTTTGCACTCCCGGGTCGAAGCGTTTTTTAGTAAACCAAAGCTTGTCGAGTGGAAGTAAAAATGTCTTCGTTTTTGAAGTGAATTGTATGTTCTTTATCATGAAAGATTTCTGTTCGCGCGAAAATTAAAGTTCCCATTAAATCTTTTTTCAACAAGTCTATATTGATTGGTGCAGGATTGATTCAGACGTCGAATACGTAATTTTCTTGAACAGAAAAAAAAAAAAAAAAAAAAAAAAAAAAAAAATAGAATTAAGAATTTTTTAAGTCATGACGCCATCAAGCAGTTGGAAAAGTTACACTTTAGCTGTCACAAATTATGATATTTCTATTAAATGGTTTTGATGAACCAATCACAGAGGCACAGCTTTTGCAATTACTTTATATTCACAACAAGGTGTGAGCAAGTAATTCTCACATATAATGTTACTGGAAAGTTTTAAATTAATCTTAATACAGGTCGGCAACGGTGATTTTTACTGATTTTTACTGATTTTTTTTTTTTTTTTTTTTTTTTTTTTTCACTGACGTTTGGCCGGTTTTTTTTCGATCTCAGAACCATGCATCGTGATCATCCCCCTAAATTCAAAAGATATGGTGGCAGAGATTTCGGGAGGGGAAGGAAGAGTCAACCAGTATGAGAGAGTGAACTTTAAGATCGGATAGATTTGGTCCAGAGGAATTTGGGGAAGAGGTGGGTGAAGGAAAAAATCAGATCGACCCAAGCTGAGCAGAGGGTAAAAGAGGGAGAGAGAGAGGGAGAGAGAGAGAGAGAGAGAGAGAGAGAGAGAGAGAGAGTCCTCGTCTTCTGTCTCAGGCAGGACTCACGTCTCTCCGTTTCTACAGCCGCGGCTACGGGAGATGCGGGACGGATGGACGTGTTTTTCACGTCATGGGAACGAGGCGACGCGCGACGCTGGCCTGCATTTCAGCACGCTGCAAAGGCGGCATCGCCAGGCGCATCGTTTAGACGGGGACGGGACGGCAGCAGTGACGAGGCTACGGACGTGGACATGGACGCGGTCGAGAGATAACCACGCTTACATTAATCTCATGCTCACGCGCCCATGTTTCTCTATCCTCACTAGTCACCACCATCCCCACCCTCAACCCCACCCCCACCACCCGCACCACCCCCATCCCCACCCCCACCACCCGCCCCGCGACGCCGCCACCACCTCCTTCCAATCACACCGCATTACTCCCTTTCTAGTGGGGTTGTCTCACCCAGACGAAAGATGCTGCGGCGCTGCTAAGTCCGCAACCGTCCCTCCTCAGTCCACACGAGTGAGATGATTGTGAGAGGAGACAGTACCAAAGCTAAATCTTCAAGATCTACAGTGTCTTCAAAGTGCTTGCTGATTGTGAGAGGAGACACTACCAAACCTAGATCTTCAAGATCTACAGAGAGTCTTCAAAGTGCTTGCTGATTGTGAGAGGAGACAGTACCAAAGCTAGATCTCCAAGATCTACAGAGTGTCTTCAAAGTGCTTGCTGATTGTGAGAGGAGTCAAAGTCCTTGCTGATTCACTGAGAGAATGGGTTTGTTGCATATTTTTGCTGCAGTGTTGTAGAGGGTTGATTCTGGTGTCAAATCGCGTGAAAATCACATTGAAAACATCAAAAATTACGTCTCAAAATCCACTCATAAACCCACACAAGACCTTTACAGAATAGCCTAAGATGGTGGTTAAAAAAGCGAATCAACCCTGCATACATGCACCACGAGCATCTACAGATGGTCGACGACGGCAATTTATAATGATGGTTAGAATGTAAACAAACGCCTTAGTTCCTCATAGTATCTACATTTAGTGTCATTCTGTGTGTTTTTTTTTTTTTTTTTTTTTTTTTTTTTTTTTTTTTTTTTTTTTCCCCAGTAAATTTTATACTTTCTCGTTATAGTTCATGATTACTAAGGTTAATATTTTAAGTTTTGAGTCGATTTGCTCTAATTCTGAGCAGGAAGCGTCGGGAACGTACCTACTTTGTCAAATGCCGACGTTGGCCATCTTTGCTGCTCGTGGTGCATGTATGCATGCAGGGTTGATTCACCCTTTTAACCGCCATCTTAGGCTTTCCTTTAAAGATCTATTGTGGGTTTATGAGTGGGTTTTGAGACTTTTAGATGTTCTCAATTTGATTTTCACCCGATTTTACACCAGAATCAACCCTCCATAACGCTGTAGCAAAAGTATGCAACAGACCCATTGTGTTTTTAACCCAAGGTGAATTTCGTTTGTGTTAAAGAAATCGCACAGTGAAATATTGAATAAGGGAGGATTCTTTTAACCCAAGGAAAATGTCTGATGCTCCAAATAAATGATTCTTTGATGTGACATTGGTTTTCCTTCATGCAAAAAGAACTTTACTTCGCGCAAGGAAAACTGTCACAAGTAAAAGCGTTTCCTTGTTTTTAAAGAATTGATTTCTCTCAGTGCAAGACCACTGCACTGGAGTAGATGCACACTTTTGTGCAAACTCTAACATACTATCTTGACCTGTTTAAAGCCAAGTTAATGTTACCAGACGAAATCAATCGTATGACTCGCTGAAATGCAGTGGTTAGTTAAATATTCGTACTCCGTGGTATGTATTTTGCATATCCCTGTAATTGAAGGCGCTCGATGAGACATTATTTTGCAAGTGTTGCTGTTGCTGATTTGGAGTATAACCTTCACTGACACCGTATAACTTGTCTGTGCTGTATTGAAATGGTTAAGCAAGAGAAAACTTTTGTGACTCCCTGTAGATTAAAAAAAAAAAAAAAAAGGGAGAGCTAATTGAAGGAACGAAGGAGTGAACGAGCAATTGGGCAGCGGAAATATTATAGCGACAATCTATTTAAAAAGCCGCGGCCCCCCAACACAATTGATTTTTAACGTTGTCGATTATATCAGGCATCCATGTTCCTTCACTTGAAAACATCGGGAACGCTCGTTAGGGAAATAGACAGAGGAATGTAGAAATAGGATCCACTGTAAATAGCTGCCCTAGAGTTTTATAGGCCCTTAGCTGCAGTCCATCCACTTTGTCTCTGGTGTTTACCTCAGATTTGGCGCCGCTGAACGCATCCAATCGGACATCGCGCCTAATGGATTAATGGACAAAGTGATCGACGAGAAAAAAGAAAAGAAAAGGGATGTAGGTGGGTGGAAGGGCAAGAGTAGGGAGAGGTTAGAGGGGGGCGATTAGCCGAGGTTATAAAACTACGTGAGTGGGATGGGAAAGCCCACATGAGCATCAGCCGAGGGGAGAAAAGAGAGACGAAAGAGAGAAAAAAAGCGAGAGGATATAGATTAGAAAAACAGGAGATGGAAGCAAAAAGTGTCTTAAGGTGATTCCGGACGAAAATGTTGCAGATTTCAATCCGATGAATATCGTCTCTAGCCTTTTTTGGGAAAAGTTGGATTTTTGGCGTTTTAAATTGGAAGCAAAATAAAAAAAACGCAACACCGCAGAACAACATTGCAGCACCTTCGTAATTTTTTGATGAATTTTTTGAGCTCAAAACGAGTAAAATTGGTTGAGAATTTCAAGTCATAATGGGTCTGTTGCAAACTTTTGCTCCGACGATTAGGGGTGCTTAATCTTATGTAAAATTGCCTGAAAAGTCCTTTGGTGGCATCAGAAAGTCATAAAATGCAATAATAAACTCACAAGCGGCGTTTAATGAAATCCAAGATGGCGGAGAAATATCGAGCAATTTGTATGCATGCACCACGAACATCCAAGGATAGCCAACCTCACAATATCGATCACCTGCACCAATCACAATGTAAACAAACACATAACCTCTACCTCCAGTGAGGTTGTCAAAGTTGGCCATCCTTGGATGTTTGTGGTGCATGCATACAAATTGCTCGATATTTCTCCGCCATATTGGATTTCATTAAACGCCTCTTGTGAGTTTATTATTGTATTTTATGACTTTCTGATGTCACCAATGGACTTTCCAGGTGATTTTACATCAGATTAATGTCCCTTAGTGTGAAATTCAATGCAGCATAAGCTTAGTGAATCCAATTGGATGCGAGTGATTTGTTTATCTGATTCAATCACACACTCATTGAGGCTTCTGGAGATTTTTTTAAGTCCTAAATCCCGGCTTTACTTTTGAGTGTTTCAGCTTGATTCTTTCAGGGTTTCTTCCTGAAGTAGGCTATAGTGGGTTCTGGACTTTCCTCCAATGTGTATATTTAGTGTGAACCCATCAATTTTACCGAAAAACTGTTCAATTTTTGACACGACGTAGTGTCCGCGGTTCGAACTAAAATTGGCCCTGTAGACGCACCATAAAAATTAGGGGCACTGATAGACCAGCGTGAGAGTTGAGTGAAAAAAAGTAAAGCTTTAGCGCAGACAATTCAAAGTTCGCATGGGCGTAACAACGGAGGAGGGGAGCTACAATGAAGAAAAACTGGGGTAGAAAAGGAATGGAAAAGAACGGAAAACCTACGATCATGAGGAAATAATTCAACCTTGCGTTCAAAAATATTCAAAAAGCTGCGAAACCATCAATCTCTAAAATCAGGGATCAATGTGATATACAATCGATTCGTGTTATTCGGCAAATAGTATTGTTTAAGTTTGAGTATATAGAGTTAGTATCCCGATATGCAGATAATTGAGACAAGGGGGTAGCAAAATTCTGATTGGTTTTAAGTTTTAGGCTCTACTAGAGTCCCTGTTTGTAGCGAGGGAAGACAAGTGAGACCAAGGACGCCGCCATTTTATGTGTTTTGCACATTAAAGAGCTTGATTCAAAATGGGGGTTTTTCTCCCCCCCCCACCGATTTTCTTGAAACTTTGTATTTTGATAGTACTTGATAAAAGTAGTCTTTTTTTTCATATAAAATTTTTCCAACAATAATTAGGGGGGGAGTTACAGTGTTGCAAAGTCGCACCTTTCAAAAATGCATAACTTTCGCGTAAATCATCCAATTGAAACGCGGTTTTCACCAAAAGATGCGAATTGTAAAGCACTTTCATGCCATCCAAACGGAATTCAATTTCAATAATTTTTGACTTAGTTATCGTCATTTTTGTGATTTTTAGGCCACTCAAAATCTACTTAAAGTGAAATAAAAAAAAATGGTATTTTTTGATTTTGACCGGGTTGCAATATGTTATTCCTCTTCAAATTCTGCGTAAAATGAGCCCAAGCAGAATGCAGGGCGATTTTTTGTTCCGGAGTTATGCATTTTTTAGTAAGCGAAAAACGAGTTTTTTAGGGTGCCCAAGAGCGTTCGAGAGAGAGGCTCAAGTCAAATAAATGGAAACGGTATTTTTTGATTTTGATCAAATTAAAATATGTTATTTCTACTTAAATTCTGCGTAAAATGAGCCCAAGCAGAATGTGGGGCGATTTTTTGCTGCGGAGCTATGCGCGTTTTAGTAAACGAAAGTCGAGCGTTCTATGGAGAGGCTCAAAGACGTGGGTAGCCCGGGTAGCCTCAACCACTCGACTTTCGTTTACTAAAACGCGCATAGCTCCGCAGCAAAAAATCGCCCCACATTCTGCTTGGGCTCATTTTACGCAGAATTTAAGTAGGAATAACATATTTTAATTTGATCAAAATCAAAAAATACCGTTTCCATTTATTTGACTTGAGCCTCTCTCTCGAACGCTCTTGGGCACCCTAAAAAACTCGTTTTTCGCTTACTAAAAAATGCATTACTCCCGAACAAAAAATCGCCCTGCATTCTGCTTGGGCTCATTTTACGCAGAATTTGAAGAGGAATAACATATTGCAACCCGGTCAAAATCAAAAAATACCATTTTTTTTTATTTCACTTTAAGTAGATTTTGAGTGGCCTAAAAATCACAAAAATGACGATAACTAAGTCAAAAATTATTGAAATTGAATTCCGTTTGGATGGCATGAAAGTGCTTTACAATCCGCATCTTTTGGTGAAAACCGCGTTTCAATTGGATGATTTACGCGAAAGTTATGAATTTTTGAAAGGTGCGACTTTGCAACACTGTAACTCCCCCCTAATTATTTTTGGAAAAATTTTATTTGAAAAAAAAGACTACTTTTATCAAGTACTATCAAAATACAAAGTTTCAAGAAAATCGGTGGGGGGGGAGAAAAACCCCCATTTTGAATCAAGCTCTTTGTTTACATTCATTGAGGGCCGTTGTTGGGTCATGGACCAAGATACAACTATCTTGGTCCATGGTTGCGGGTTTTGCTTCAATGCAAAGATTTCAGTGCCGTAGAGTTTTGACGGTGTATTATTTCACTAGCTTTGCTGATTGGCACCTTTTTACGTTTTTGGAGATTCTTTGGGGCATTAGACATTCTTGAGGTGCATCATGATTAGAATTAACAAGCTGATCGACAGTTAACTCTTTTATCCGTAAAATACCGTTGGACCTCCTCGTTTGTAAACAAATTTAATATATGTAAACAAATGTGCAAAAACGCATACAATGGCGACGCCTGTAGAGCCTAAAACTCATGACCAATCAAAAGTTGACAACCCTCGTGTCTTAACTCTCTACATTCTGGGAATCTAGGCAAGACGCAAGGCATTCGTTTGGTTCCTATGGGGCTGTTGCACTTTTTTGCTCTAAGCAATTTAACAGACGATTTTGGTGTAAAAACCTCGAAAAATAACAATGGCAGCACTGAAAACTTCCAAAATCCTCTCTTAAACTCAATAAACGATTTTATTTGCGAGGGCGTAGTGATGGCCGAGGGCAGTAACAATGGGAGATTCCTATCTTAATTTCGTCACGCTTTCTATGCTGACAAGGATGATTCACAGAGTAGTTAGTCATCAGAGTGATGATCCACATCCGATGAATGGTACCGCAACACTTAGTGATACCGGTGTCAAATGAAAGTTGTCCATTAATTGGTCACTTCTTGATGGAGTTACAGAATTGTTGAACAACAGAATTACACAAGTAGCCGGAAAATTTAAGAATATGAAAAGAGAACAAACCAGGATCAAAACTAGAACAAGTAAATTAAAATAAAATAACTAAGGGACGTTTCGAGGCTCAAACGGCACTCATCCTCAGCCACTCAGAATGCGGCTCTTGCAAACTTTTGCTGTAAGCAAATAAATAGTCCGATCTTAAGTAGAGACCAGCAAAAATCACGAAAATCACGCTAAGAAAACCTAAAATTCAGTAATAAACTCACATAACTGTCATAACGGCAAGATGGTAATGGCGGTTCGACGCAGTGTATCATGGGAGATTCCTGTCTACTATGTCACTCTCTCTACGGAAACACAGAGATGATGTGTCTCAATTTAGATAGGAATCTCCCATGGTACCTGCGTCTCTCCGCCATTGAGCCCGATTCTGTGCGAGAATTTCGTGATTTTTCATTGTGCTCATCGTCATCTTTAATGGTTTTTAACCAAGAATCAACTCTTCAATCCCCTATAGCAAAAGTTTGCAAGAACCCCATTGTTAGATGGGAATTTCCCATTGTTACTACCCTCAGTCACCATTACTCCCGTGCAAATAAAATCTTTCATCGAGTTTAGGAGTGGATTTTGGAAGTTTTTAGTGCCGCCATCGTTATTTTTGGAGGTTTTTACACCAGAATCGACTGTTAATTCAATTATAGCAAAAGTGTGCAACAGCCCCAATATTTTCGTGACGTCGCTCTAAAAAAGGCCATTATCTCGACGGACGGAGGTGCGGAGGCGACGCAACCCGCATTTCAACGGAGCTTGCATTGCGCATAAGTGCACTTCAAACTACACCATCAGTGCACAGTATGGACGCGTTTGGAATCACGAGGCACAACGCATGCGGCATGCGGCATGCAGCACCGCACGATCATTGCGTCATCGCGCATCGGAGGAGTCGAGACGCGAGACGACAAGTATACAAGAAAGATGTTCCTTCAGAGTGAGGTATGCAAAAGGTTCAAAGAATCCGTCTCTCGCGGGCAGCTCGCTTGACTCTCCGCGTTCCTCCTCTTATAACACATTGCTTAATATTCAACCTCACTTCTTCAGCGCGTGCGCATGCTCACTATGCTCAGTGCTCACCAACCACCGCTTACCATTCACCGCAGTCACCAGTTAACGCATTCAACAGTCACCAGTCTCACCTCTGCTGCCCAGACCAAACTCTGCCCCGCAGCCTCCTGGCCAGCCTTGCCTTGCCTCCGTCTCTCCGGTCTAGACTTTCGTGTTGACCTCACCGCACCGCACAGCGCACTGCCAGCGAAGCGCGCCGACACGGTGTCAACTAAATGGAATTCCTGCATCATTGCATACGACATATAAAACATACCAGCAAATATCTCCTGCACCGACCAAATGAATCATCACACCAATCTAACGTGCAGTTTAGAAATAGGGGGCAGGCATAAGGAATAGAAGTGGGGGGGAGGGGGGAGGGGGGAGGGGGGATTTGATTGATGATCAATAATTTTGCAGGTATCTCAGGACAGCGTAAAGGCGCAGACGCAGCGCTAACCGTGTGTGGTGTGCGATGGATCTCTCGCGACTCGCGGGTCGCAACTGCTTGGCTAGAGTAAGTAGAGACGATTGCTATGCGTCTGTCAAGTTGGAACGATAGATATAGCAAGTTTGATTGATTAATTACTCGGATTTCAGCGAGAGACTTGTTACTTATTGAATTAATGATCGGTTTATAATAAGACTGTTTGTCAAACGTTCAATGTCCTTTCCGCATCACCGCCAAGAAGCGCATCAGTCCTATTTCATTGGTCCTTTTCAATGTTTGTTTTCTGATGTCTGAATCTCTAACGTTATTGCCCAACATATTATTTAAAATTTTAAGGTGTTTTTCTCAAAAAACACCATCTTGGAGTTGAAAAAATTAAAAAATTAAAAAATCGGGAAATTTTTTGGTCCAGCGAAATGATTCATGCTGAAAAATCCCCAAAATCTGTTTTTGTGTGAAATTGGCCAAACTTTACTGCAATGGGGCTCTTGTAAACTTTTGCTACAGGGAATTAAGGAGTTGATTCTTGCATAAAAACCTGTAAAAATGACGATGTGCACACTGAAAAGTCACAAAATTCACTCTCAGAATCGGGCATAATGACGGTTCAACGCAGGTACCTATCTTGGGAGATTGATTCCTATCTAATTTGAGACATATCTCTGTGTTATCGTAGAGAAAGTGACAAATTAGACAGGAATCTCCCATGACACCTGCGGTGAAGCGCCATTACGAGCATGACGTTAGATGAGTTTTGTGAGTTTATTACTGAATTTTAGACTTTTTTAGTGTGATTTTCGTGACTTTCGCTGGTGTTTACATCAGATTGGACTATCCATTTCCTTACAGTAAAAGTTTGCAAGAGCCCCATTTGGGGTAACGAAAACACAACAAGTGGGTCATTATAACGACCCATATAAAAAAGTGAGCATTTCGGTCAAAATTGGAGGTCGCTATTGTTTTTCGTTTTACAGATATCGAAGATTAAAGTTCGATTTGGATCCAAATTTTCAAAAAATCATTATACTCCGTTTGGAAAATTCAACGTTTAAAAATACTATACTAGTGTAAAATACTCTAAAGTCAAAATTTGGTCTTAAAGCCCCTCAACTTTACGTTTTTATCCTCGGGGGGGGGGGGGGGGGGGGGGGCTGCTCAAAACTTCCGAAAGACTATACACCCAATCGAGTGATACAATGATCGAAAAAGCATAAAAAACAGAGCGTTTTGGTGCAATTCGGAGGTCGATATCGTTTTTCAAATTCAAGATATCAAATAATGTCCAAATTCTATTTACAAAGTTTGTTCAGCCAAAACAGAGGGAAAATAGTGTAGAGGAAGGGGAAAATCCGGAAATTCAGAGGGAAAATAGAAAATGAGGGTTATCGGGGGGGATCCCAAAGTTTGCCCCCCAACGCCCCCAAGCCCCCCAACGCCCCCTCCCCCAACGCCCCCTCCCCAAACGCCCCCTCCCCCCAACGCCCCCCACTCGTTCGCGGGGGCTGAATCCGCCAATGGCTTCAACGTTTTTGAACCAAAATGTGCAAAGGTGTGATTTTTGGTGATATCACGCACCCGGGATTCTATAATTGTGATGGATGTCTCCGGGACCGTCACTGATAACCACGAGTCCATGAGGACACGTCTCTCTAAGATCCCCCACGGTGATATCCGGCATCCGTCGATTATCATTTTTCAGCGCCACCATCAGAGACCCCACAAACGCCAACCAAAAACATTCTGGGAGGCCTATCGTTGAATTGAAACTCAAGTGCAAGACACGTAACTCATATACGAAGGAGTGTGAATGCACCAAGAATATTAAAATATTAAAACCTGATGGCTTCTCAGACGCCACCGCCACCATTGCCGTTACTAAACGAATAAGTAGCTGTAAGCATTAAATTCAGCACGCGTACTTGAGTGCAGCAGATGACGAGAAAACAAACAAGCAGGGAAGCTCCGATACATTGCATGTATTGGAAAAGCGTGCCTGTGAATTGTAAACATGAAAATCTGCGCATAAGTTGTTTCATTTGATCTTCTACTCTGCTGGGTTTTGCAGAAATAAGTTTTGCATAAAGGCTTACGCATACATGGTTTAAATATATTTATTGTAATGTAGTTCATGGGAGAAGATTTGTCAATTTATTGTATATTATTTAAGGTACAGGAAGTGCTGTTGGAGCTTTGATTAAGAAAATATGACAATGTATATGCATTTGAGACGTATATTTGAAAAAAAATATTTTCGAGTCGTTGTTTTTGCAGTGACACATTACAATTGGTTCAGTGTTTTGTTCATTTGTGGATTACAGTTGTTTGAAATGCATCAGCCATTCTTACGGAGACATTGTAGTTTGTAACTAACATATGAATTGAATAAATAGATTTATAATATACATGAATGATTCAATAATGAAAATTTGGATGAAATCACTGATTATAGAGTATTTGAAGTTTAAATGATTCTGCGTTGAATGGATGTAAAAGATTCTATTTATAATTTAAAAAAATGAGAAAGAAAAGATGGGTAGGCCATGGTTTTGTTGGTGGAATATGGTGATGAAAGGTAAAAGAAGGTACTTAATAAATGTCTACATATTGATAGAGACGAAATAGAGTCATTCCTTTCAATATCTGAATTTTTAGACACAGTATTGGCCGATTTGGATCTGAAAATTAAACAATTACAATTAATGTCAATAAAAGCAATTCCTGCTATGTTTTCATTAAAGGCTTTACTGTACAGAGAAACCTTATGGTGAATACTCAAGATAAAATTAGGCTGAATCATCTACTTTGAAAAAATGCTATGATTAGCATCCAGTAAAAACATTACAGACGTACATACTAATTGAAGTATTAATAATTTATGCATCAACTTTGACAACTATAATTAGTGTAGTCCCCTACTTCATTGCGATGCGTCCCTTCAAGCAAACAGAGTTGCTTACCAGAGTTGCAGAGTTTCTAGCCTTTCATTCGATGACATTCTATCAATGAGAAGCAAAAAAGTTACGCATATAAAAGCTTCCACCCCTCCCCCCTCTCCATACATGTGCTTATTTTACAAAATTGGCCGTATAGTGGTACCTTTGATGATTATATTTAATTTTTGGATCCTCTCAAAGAGAGCAAGTATAGTCAGGACTCAGCGCATTAGATTTCAATTATTTTACTCATCGGACAGTGTTTAAAATACCAGAGGACCTGAATAGAATAAAAGAAGTCTACTATATTTTATATACAAAGTGAGCCAGAGCATCCGTTGCTGGCATTTTTCTCGAAAATTGCTGAAACAAATGATTTGAAACAAAACAATCAGACAGAAAATTGACTCCAAATTTTTCATTTCTGATATTTTCATAAGCTCCTGGCAACCTCTTGGGGTGTATTCTGGGGGGTTCAAACACATTTTTCAACTTTTCTCGAAAAAACCCTCACAGTAGCGTCATTTGCGGGGGGGGCAGGGGGGGCAATTGCCCCCCCCAAGGGTCGGCCAAAAGTGAAAAAGTGATGACCTTTTTTTTTTTTTTTTTTTTTTTTTTTTAGGAGAAGAAAAAAGTTTTGAGCTAAAATTTGGTGGTCAGTAACGAGTTTCGTTGGAATTTAGGGCCGTAAATATAGGATATGCAGGACTGTAGAGTGTCTAAAATAACATTGATGAGCAAAAAAAAAAAAAAAAAAAAAAAGGTCATCACATTTTTGCCCCCCCCAAGCCGAACCCGAAATGACGCCACTGAACCCTCAATGCAGATGTAAAAATTCACTTATAATCTAAAAGTAGAGAAAAAAATTCGTTTTTTAAATTTGAAAAATAGGCGCAACGTAGGAATCTGAACAAAATACTTCTGTGAAGAAAGCTGATTTTATAAGCTTTCAGATGGCGCAAACCGCGATGCCGAAAAACGTTTCGTTCAAGAGTTATGACCGCGCGAAGTTTCAAATCTAGGCCAAAAATAGGGTTCCGACTTCGATTCTACAAAAAAATTTGTTGCTCCACCAATAATCGATGAAATTCATTGAAACTTGGTGGAAGCGGGTTTTTTGGGTCGCTGAATTTATTTTTGACATAAGTTTTTCAAAATTCTCAAATCATATATGGCCGCCATAGTTTTTCGTTCAGATTCCTTCATTGCGCCTATTTTTCAAACTCAAAAAACGGATTTTTGGAAACTTCAAAAGTAAAACAAAATGCAAAAAAAGGGTCAAATATTTTTGAACTAAACACTGTAGCACATCAATCGAAAGATCTTTAAAATACGCATCTTTTGGTGCAAAGTTCACGTCAATATCTCTTTTCGTTCAAAAGTTATGGAGCATTGGAGGTTTTGACTTTGACCCCCTGCACTCCCGCTCCCAGTTGACCAAATTCAAAAAACTGCAGATATTCTGAAAGATGATGCTTAGCTTTATCGTCCCTAAAAGTTTCATCCATTTTTGAGGGGGGCACTCCTAATGGTAGCCGGATGGACCCCTTTTCATCAAAACAAATACCATTAATTGAGCCTGTCTCGTCCTCTAAAAAAATAATACAAAAACCATTACTTCGCTTACACTTTCGAACAGGCGTTAATGTTGTAACAATTCCCGAAACTAAAAAATTAAAAGAATACTGATCTAATTTGTTTATTTTATTGAGATCCATTTTCAACCCATAAAAGATTGAATGTTAAAAATTGCGCTAAAAAAAAAAAAAAAAAATCATTTATCAGCTGATCAAATAAAGGCAAACAAACGTGACTACTTCATTGCGCGCTCTCTAGCGGGTTCTTCTTGAAGCTTTACTTTTGTGAGAAGGTATCCTATAAGTAAAACCATGATCTGTATCGGTTTTATTTCGCGCCTTCTATTCGAAAATATCAGCTGACTCTAGACATTCACAGAGAAAGATTATCAAATTAGTGAACAGGTGAGCCGCAGTGCAGCCAATGCAGCCAAACAATCACCGGCTGCAAAACAATAATAAATAAATAAAAAAACATCACACAACGACTCGTTATCGGCCGCCCGTACGAAAAAACCCCGAATGTACTTTAAAATCAATTATATATTCAATAAACGTAATAAAATAACACAAAAACAATGTCCAACATAACAAATTAATCATAAAAACAAACAAAAATTTATTCATCGTAAAACCAACTCAGCAGAGTAAAATTACAACAAAGTTGGCAACATAAAACGCAAAATATTACCTCACCGCACTGCACTTACCCCTCAAAAGTGGTGAGTCCGTCGTTTAATTGGAATTATAAAAAAAACTAAAGCATTAAAATGAATCCAACTATTTTTGCTGCAAACTTTAGAAGGTACGATTTCATAATTGTACCATTGCAATCCTCAAAACGCAACAGACACGACAGGAAAAAATCACAAAATTCAAAAACAGCCGATTTTCAACTTTAGGCCACTCAGCATAGGAATACACGTGGAAAGCATAGGCTGCCTTATTACATTGTATACATTGTATTATATTGTTAGCAGCAAAACGATCGGAATAAGCGTGCCATGTTCCATGGGCACGCTTAAAACTTAATTTAAGACGAATTTCTTTCAGTTTTCAAGGTAATTTACTAACGGGAAGGCTACATTTTCATGTTCCCACATCACAGTCAATGGGGTGGTGTGAACCCCTGATACCCCGGCCGTTTGCGATACTCAACCCTGCGATAAAAGTGTTCCGTGAAGTTATACGACCGAAATCTTTTAGAGTACGATTCCCACGGAATTCCATAATATTGCAAAGAATTCCTTGGAATTCATTATAATTTTATGGAATTCTAATTCAATGTATTTTCCCTATAAGCGCACTTTTGAACGGAAAAGACTATGTTAAATTACAAATAATGCTACCTTGTTGCGATTAAGAGTTCTACGTCCTCAAAAAATGCTTAATTATGCCTGGTTCCTTGAATAAAACTGCTGAAATCAACAATGATATTACAGATTAAACCATTCAATTTGAGGTTGGAGTCACCCAAATGTTATTGTTAGAAAGGGCGGAAATTTCGCGAGATTTGGTTGATACCACCGAATGCATAGTTTAATCTGTAATATCTTAGTTTAAGCCGTGGAATTAGGCATAATAACTAAGCATATTCGAGGACGTATGTATAGCTTTCATCGCCGCAAAAAGGTCTCATTCGTTTCTTGATTTAATTTTCAAAATTTTTGTTCAAAAAATTTGCTTGTGGGGAAATGACATTGAACAAGAGTTTGCTGAACCAGAGGTCCTTGAACGGCAATCGATACGATATATCGCTCTACTATGATAGTCTATTACGTCTCTTCTTAATGATCGGGGAATCGGGGATGTTAACATGAGACTGTTTTTGCTGAACGTCGGTATGAGCTCACTCATCCATCTCCTACATTTGCCATGTCAGTTCTGTCAGGTCAGAAGGAGCGCCGGTTGACGTCAAAGTCGTCTTTTGGAGACGCCGGTATTCGGAGTTCGGAGTTCAAATCCCAAGACCTTGGAGTTCAACTAAAGGAGCAGTCTCAAGCTGCGCGAGCCGCAAGACGCCACGCCACGCCAAGTCGCGTCACGTGCCGTAGTTAAGAAAGAAACGGATAAAACCGAGGATGGATCGCAGGCCGACGCACAGGGGTATACGGAGAACATATTGCGGGACATCATAGGTGGCAGAATATCAAAGTGGAACAAGAAAAAAAAGAAAAAAACAGGGGGGGGGGGGACATTTTAATGGTGCTGACAAGACATTCGATAGAAAAATGAACCAGAAAATAACTTTACAGTTGATCCAACCAACCAAGTCTATAGCTCACCGAGCAGATTTTTTTTTTAGTTAGGAGGATGGAAAATTCGGTTAACTCTTCCTAAGGTCATTTTCTGGGTCATTTCTCTACCAAAAGGTTTTGTCAGCGCTCCACAAAACTGTTTCCTGTTTTGTCTGACTGGTTCTAAACTAACCATTGATAGTATACCAATAAGCAAAATAAAATAAATAAAGTAAAAAAAAAAAAAAAAAAACATAAAAGTTGAAAGTTAAGCATATTTACTCTCTAAAGATGGAACCTTAGTTGTCGGCAAAACGTGAAGCAGTGTCGCCAGAGAATAGTTCTCACATATTTCTTTTGTCACAATCAGGGGCGGACCCAGAAATCGTTTCTGGTTGGGGCATGTCTAGATCTATAATTTGAAATTTGAATCGTCAGGAAGCGACTTTAGGTTATTTTTAAATTGAAAAAGGAAAATTCGAGATCTATAAGGTGAGGGAGGACCGAGGGGACACATGTTGCCACATGCCCGCCTCTAAATCCGCCATTCGTTACAATTGGATCCTAACATTTTTTTTATCCCGAAATAGTTTGAATCTTTCATTTTTGAGGGCACTCTTTTTTCGGATTTTAATTAATTATTCGAGATGATACAATATGCATATTACACATTCTGCAGGACTGCATGCATCATGGTGTGAAATGAATTTGGCTTTTTTCCAACCGAGTCCTCGATTGGTGCCATTGAGCGGCCATCCTCGAGAGTCGGACGAACACGGACGAGAGTCAAAAGAGTGGACGGTCTCTCGCGCAGTAATTCCATTCCGAGGGAGTAATCACACGAGCAGCGTCGGCAGTGGGGAGTCGGAAAGGGGGAGGGGGAGGGGGGAGGAGGGGAGGAGGAGGAGGACAGCCATGCGCTCATCTACACGCCGATCACCATGCCGGCCAGTAATTTACCGGTAAAGGCGATGCACTCCTCGGCGCACGTTAGAATGAAACAGATAGATCTTAGACGTCAAACTGAAATCAATTTTATTTTCTGGGGGAAAGGAGGGGGATAAACTGTAGGGAATGCCCCCATGAAAATTTCTTCACATCAAACTTAATCTAGGGGGGGGAGGCTCCTTATATTTTCTGAGGAAACCCCCAGACCCCCTTATATTTTACTGAGGGAAACTCCCAGACCCGCCTATAATATTCTAGGGATACCCCCAGACCCCTCTTAAGGGATTAAGTTTACAGTAGGCTGATTGCTGAATGTTTCAGCAAATTTTAATCAAAATTCAAACAGCAGTATTTAAAATATTCATTTTTTCCCTTTGTTTACCCATTTTTCCCATTGATTATTAAAATCTTTAATTCTCCGCATAGTTTGCTTAAAACTTAAAATTTTGAAAAAAAAACAACAACAAAAAGCGCCTCTGGGGAATGTTAAAAACAACTTATTATCTGCAAAATTTGTATGTATAAGCATCATTGGTTCAAAAATTATGCCGGGATACAGATATAGACAGCAGTGGCGGCTCGTGCAATCTGGCAACCGTGCACTTTTGCCATTTAAACGTATGCAAAAAGATCGATACTAGGTGAGGCGCTGCGCCTCACCAAGTGATCGATTATTTTACACAGTTTTAAATGGAGTAAATCCATTGTTGCCATATTGCACGAGCCGCCGCTGATAGACAGACATCTGCGCCATCGCAATATTTTCTGAATTTCTAACTTTGTTAAAGTGTGGATGTAAAACAAAAAACAAAACTAAAAAAACAAAAAAACAAAAAAACAAAAAAAAAAAATAAAGTGCCGGACAAAAGCTTCTTTGCTGAAAATAATGGAAACATGCCTACATTAACCCTGTCAATATCACGTCCGAGATCCAAATTCCTTGACTTCATGACTTTCTCTGTCTCACTGACAGTAAAAACTACTCTAAATCGTTCGGTAACACTTTCGAAATAATGTTTCGTTAAAGGCCTTCAATTACCTATCTATAGATATGCAAAAGAAACACCGCTGAGTACAATTATTACTGTATCATTAATCGGATGTGGACTTATACTCAGGTGTTTAATTACTCAGTGAATTTTACTTGTCAGCACAGAGAGGGTGACGGAATTAAGATATGTATCCCCCATTATATTGGTGCCTAACGCCATCACTAAACTTGCGCATTTAGAAGCATTTCATGATTTTTCAGTGCTACTATCGTTATTTATCGAGGTTTTTCCCCAGAATCGACCTCTAACGAGCATTTATCATCAGTGAGCAACAGCCCCATTTAAAATACAGGATTCTGGGAGCATGGATGTGTGGATGTGCACGGAAAAATATAGATTTGTGAAATCAGTAAAATGAATCGAATGAAATGATTTACTAGTCAATTTTTATAGAATTTATGATGCTGCTAATTTTACGTTTTGGATGGTAATTTTACAATCCGAAACATTGTGACTTCGGCAATTATTAAGGTTGTCGCGCCATGACAGCCATGAAAATTTCAAAAGTCACGATGTTTTGGATTGTAAAATTTACAATCCTAATTGGAAAATGATTAAAACTTCAGCAAAATTTTCAATTTAAACAGTACAATTAGCGCAATAAGTTCAGTTGATTTCCCTGGTAAAAATGTTCCGTGTGATTTCCATGGAAATCCGGTCGATTTCCATGGAAATCTACTGTTTTTCCATGGAAATCGACTATATTTCCATGGAAATCCAGTAAGTTCCATGGAAATCGACCGGATTTCCATGGAAACCGATGTTACATGGAAATTAATTTCCATGGAAAAATACTGACTTCCATGGAAATTATTATTTTTCCATGGAAAAATACTGATTTCCATGGAAATCAATGTTACATGGAAGTTAATTTCCATGGAAAAATACTGACTGCCATGGAAATCAATATTCCATTGAAATTAATTTCCATGGCAAAAAACTAATTTCCATGGAAAATCCTGGCTTCCATGGAAAAATACAGACTTCCATGGAAAGAATAGTGTTTTCATGGAAATCGATGAACCATAGAGCTGTTGTCGGAAAACACAGAAAAGTTCAGAGACCCAAACCTATCAAAAGACCACAGAAATCTGAGACAGCACTTTCGTTTCATCAAACACTGTATAAAATAATAAAACCTGAATTTTTGAGGCAATCTGAAATTTATGACAGTTCCAAGTAGAGTACATAATTGAATTCCAAAAAATTTACTGAAATATAAAAGTCAAAGAATCAGGGCGAAGCTAGGATATTTAAATAATTTTATGAAAAATCTTTAAATACCTTTTGTTGGATAATCCATTCAATGCGCTTTCATAAAAAATACAGCCAGGTAGATATATTGATTCATTTTGATGGGGTTGATGGTTATATCCTTTGCATATGTTAATAAAAATGGCACTCAAAAATTTCTTATTAATTTTTTTTTAATCACTAGCAAAATAACACAAAAAAATAGGTGAAACCTATTTTTTTTTTTTTTTTTTTTTTTTTACTGAAACACACTAAAATAATTAGACACTAGGTATTGGCCAAGCACGCCACAAAAAAATGAAAAATTATTCTTTATTCTTTCTTAAAAATAAGGAACTAAATAAAACATGATAAAAAATAAAACCGCACAGAATAAAACCGCACAGAATAAAACCGCACAGAATAAAACTGCACCGATTCAGTGCCACCGACACTTATCTCTCTCGATGTGGTTGGGAAAGGGAGAGAGTATAAAGAAGGGCTGTTTTCGAACACATCCATGAAAAAACACTGTTCTACAATTTTATCGACTGGGAGAAAAGAAATGGAATCAGCAAACGGTGCTGCTGGCAAAGTTTAATATGATGATTCCGTATTGGCCAAACACGCCACAAAAAAATGAAAAATTATTCTGTATTCTTTCTTAAAAATAAGGAACTAAATAAAACATGATAAAAAATAAAACCGCACAGAATAAAACTGCACCGATTCAGTGCCACCGACACTTATCTCTCTCGATGTGGTTGGGAAAGGGAGAGAGTATAAAGAAGGGCTGTTTTCGAACACATCCATGAAAAAACACTGTTCTACAATTTTATCGACTGGGAGAAAAGAAATGAAATCAGCCAACGGTGCTGCTGGCAAAGTTTAATATGATGATTCCGTATTGGCCAAACACGCCACAAAAAAATGAAAAATTATTCTTTATTCTTTCTTAAAAATAAGGAACTAAATAAAACATGATAAAAAATAAAACCGCACAGAATAAAACTGCACCGATTAAGTGCCACCGACACTTAATCTCTCTCGATGTGGTTGGGAAAGGGAGAGAGTAAAGAAGGGCTGTTTTCGAACACATCCATGAAAAAACACTGTTCTACAATTTTATCGACTGGGAGAACAGAAATGGAATCAGCAAACGGTGCTGGCTGGCAAAGTTTAATATGATGGTTCGGGATGTTAAAAATACCAATTCCACTTTCCTCCAGTTTGATCTTCCTTCCAAAAACATACACCTTACTGTAATCATCGACAGAGGAGACAAAAAATTTCAAAATTTTTAGGGGAGTGCCATCTTCCAGCAAAACGTAGGAATCATCCTTCTTTGATTTTTTTTTACAAGCAGCAGTCAGAACATATCGCCTAAATATAACTTTCGTGATCAGAAAAAGGTCGTTTGGATCAGCTTCTGGCAATGCTTGCCTCAAAGCATGTATTTCTTCTGCTGATGGAGAGAATGATTTCCGAAATTTACGACCAACTATGACGACATTTTCTGCTGTTCTTTCCCCGAATTTAAACCGACGCAACGAAAGCACAGAGTCACAAAAGGTAACTACTTCTTCCTTTAGAGGAGGATGGAGGGCAACTACTTTTGGTATACTTGAATAAGTACAGTACTTGTTGACAATCTGCTGGGCCACTTCTTTAGCACCCTTTACAAGTTTCACCAAATAGCTGTTTCCAGTTTCAAAAGGAAACGCAGAATACGCCCACAAAGGTCCGTTGGCGATGACACATTCTTTAATATGCTCTGACAGATGGACATTTGGAACCATTTGAGCTAGACCATAGTAATTTTGAAAGTTTTTCACAAAGAGGGTAAGATAATCTCCAAACATAACTATCTGTGCTCTATCAATGCGAGTTTGAGAGAAAAAAAAAATTGCAGCACTCAGTAAACAAAAATGTCGGTAATAACGTTCCACCAAGACTCCTTTGAGACAAATTGGGCCATAGTAAAAAAGCCAGGACCTCCATTCATTGGCCTTCCAAAGTGAGCATGAAGTAAAGGGTCTGGCATCTCTAGAGATGATTGAAGGCGGTTGTAACAATCGAATTCGCTTGTCGATAAGATTTTGTTGTTGTTTGCTGAGATAAAATTCTTGGTCCCTGAATTCAGTTGCTGTCCAAATATTGACGCACAATTGTCTGGTTACACCGAGAAGATGACTGTGCATGTAGTCGATAGTGACACCGTGAGGAAGAGAGAAGAGCGGAAAATAATACAGAGGCGAAATACCTTTCATTCCATTTGTAACCTCTCCAGTTTCTTGGGCAATCTGCATATCTCTTTTAATTGAAGCTCCAGACCGTGAGGGATAGTCTTCTCTGAACCCATACCTCACTTGATTTATTTGATTTCTTTCAAGTGGGTCTCCCGGATGTTGACAAAAGTAACAGCTTTTATATCCGTTAAATTGTATCATACTCAGCAGTTTAGCCTTAGCAACAGTATCAACCACAAAATTGAGGACAAATACTTTTGTCGTCTCGTACGTATTTGTTGAAGAGCGTAGCCATCTTATCCCTTCATTGGCTAGCTCTTGCAATTCATTTACTAAAAAACTCAAATAAGTGACTAAAGATAAATCAGGACGCCCAAACCAGAGACCAGAGAGTAATACATTATAGGGTGCAAAACGCTCCTCAGGAGGTATCTCATTTAAATAAAACTGAACAGGCCACATGGCAGAGGATGAATTTTTGAACACAGGTGCTCCATCGGTATTCATATTTAGAGTTAAAAATGCTCCTTCGGGATTGACATTTTTCTGCTCGGCGAATAACAGTCCGTCAAATACGTCACTTATTATATTATCGTCCTTGCTCCGATTTCGTGAGTAAGACAACAACTCTTCTCCTCCAGGACCTTCCAGTTTCTCTCGAATCTGATCTGCTAAGGAAACATTAACATAAAAGTGATTCTTGTTCAATGAGTTGCGATCAATTGGTTCATTACACGCAGTACAAGAATCAAGGGTGCAATCTTCTTTTTTACCCAAGTAGAGCAAGCAATTTGAGCAGTAAAGGTGATAGTTTACATTTTTACCCGATTTGAATACTTTGTTGAAAAGATAGTTGCTCGGTTGAAAAACTTGAGTACCTAGTACAACATTTATCAGTTCTATGAGGGCTTTTACACCAACATTGCTTAACGAGAATCTTATGGTGAAGTGCAGAATCAAAATTAAAATTTCAAATTTAGTGAGTGTAACGTTTGGGGTCACTATCCCATCCAAGTTGTACTTATCAGTAATATCTCTATGGTGGAAATCTCTGTCTTCGCCATCGTTGCCATCGTCTCCGCCATCGTCTCCGCCATCATCATCACCACCGCCATCACCACCACCGCCATCATTTTCATCATCATTGTCATCATCATCGTTATTGTCATCATCGTTATTGTCATCATCACTATCATTAACACTATCATCAAACAATTCATCATCATCGTGAGAGGGAGCTTCAGGACTACTCAAATCAGAGTCATTACCATTACCACTTAGACTTAGATCATCCTCGGGATTCTCTGGAGGAGGAGGAGGCTCTACAGATTCTCCTTGCTGTTGACTGGCAGACCCTGAAGCATTAGGATCAACAGGTGCCTGAATACTTGCTCGTTTTTGAGATGTCCGGGGGATATTTTCCTCACTATCCGGTTGCAGATACCGTTTATAGCCTTGAGAACGTCTAAATGCCATTGTAATTTCACTAACACCCACGACCGGTTAGAACGCACTTCAATACGCCGTGTAAACAAACTAATAACCGTACAAGTACAACACGGCCAAGACCGAAATTTCCGAATCGCGAATAGATCACATCCGTATGAGAAGACTTACTGCAACTTCGAATGTTAACAAACTAACGAACGACCGTAAGTACAACACGACCAAAACCGAAATTTCCGAATCGCGATAAGATCACATCCGTTCGAGAAGACTAACACAGACACTTCGAATGCAAACGTGAGCACTGCACTTGGCTCGTAGCAAAATTCCGAAAAACGAAAAAGTCCAGTTATTCACTATGATCGTAAACTAGATTAAATCAGAATTCAATCTTCACAAAATGTGCTTCAATTATGCGGTAGACTAGTTACGGTTAAAAACGCGAGTAAGTAGCGAGCATGTAGCGAGCATGTAGCGAGCGACTAATTGTAAGTAGAATGTTTTTGTAAACATGAACTTGGTAACTCAATAATGCCAACCTACAAATGAGAACACCAGGGGAAATGAATAGTTTTCAGAAGTATTTGAAATTTGAACTGATTTTTTGGGAAAGAAGATTAATATTGAATTTCTCATCATCGTTATTTAGAACGTTCAATTGAGTCAAGCCCGGGCTGGACACTAGACAACCATATTAAAAAATAGCAGCCCGCTTAGTTTGAATCTATAAGGTTGGATGTATTTGAATGTGTAACAGTGGAATTCTGAGGATGCCAAGTTTTGAATGTAGCATGTCGAGGCAAGAGAGGCATAAGAAATGTTTATCTGAAATCTGGCAACGTGTCTGATAAAATCCAACCAAACTTAAGTCACGCCACCGTCTCGCGAAGTCGCCACTCGCAAACCGACTCGCCGTTATTCTAAAAGATCCCGGAAAACCCGCTGTGTAATAAGTGAAAATTTATGTGTATTGTTTGACATTTGTTTTAAATTTCGCCTACCGAGGTCAACTGACAATGGCAGAAACGGAAGGAGTGATGGAAGGTGATTGTGAATGGAGAGTAGCTGTAAGGTTCACATGTGACCATAAAAAATTGACCGTTCCAGTTTCATTTATTAAAGATTTTAATGTAGCAGACTTTGTGAAAAACATGCAGAAGCCGGTGTTTTGGGGCCCCAAAGAAAATGACAACCCGAGGGACACCCTTCTTAAACAGGGAAAACTCCTGGAAATAGAGAATTTACCAGAAATCGGCAGAACCGATACGAGCCAGCCCTTAGCTGGCTATTACAATGCAGAGCTCCTAGAATTGTTCGGTAAGATTACACAATGATATTGTTCTAAACTTTTCTACTCTGAAACTTTTACTGCCGACTTATCAATCCTTACATTAAGGTCCTCCTCAAGGCCCACAGCGTGCCACTGACACTGACTGGGGCAAAAGCATTTTAAGTTTCGGGTTCTGACGAATAGCAGAGCATGCTTCCAAATTACATGAAAAGGCATCGGTAAGCGGTTGGTTAGTGCAGAGTTTTGTTTTTTTGCTAATCAACCGCTCACCGATGGGCTTTGATGTAATTCGGAAGCAGGCACCGCTACTTGTCTGAACCTGATACTCAAAATGCTTCTGCTCTAGATTAATGAAGAAAATTCTATGGCTCCCTGAAAACATTGGCTTTCCACTGAGATGACAGAAACCTGTCCAATTGTGGCAGGATGAAGCTCAAGTTGTCATGTAAGCCACACTGTCTTCGGCAACCTTTATTGCCACAAGAGCTATCTGTTTTGACTCCTTGAGTTTTTGAAATTGACCTAAGCCCTGATGCCATATACAGGAGCCATGAGCTGAGTGTTTGGGATGCAACTACTGTTGAATGCTCTATGCTTATCTGGAGCTTACCTAACCTAATATAACCTCACAGGCAGAGACTACTAGAGACCCGGCACAAAGCTTACGTCAGGTGTCCTATTTTCCTTCTTAATTTTGGTCGGAACTCTTGGACACAACAGCCTATAGTCGCCTTTTGTTGACTGATGAGCAAATTGAAAAGCTCTGATTAGCCAAACCAAAACAAAACCTGTTTCCGGGACCAGGAACCAATCACAAATAGTAATTCGTTTTGCTCACCATCCAATAGTAGGCAATTGTTTGTTTTAGAGGCCGTTGACTCCAAAATGAAATTGGAACATCTGACTTCTTCTCATTTTTAACACAGGAAGCATAGCTTGTGCTAGGTCTCTATTTAGCTCTGCTTACAGCTGTGCAACTTGATTAGGGGACAGAGCCAAGTAGACAAGTAACCCAAGTTTTACATCAACAAATCTCTGACGGATGCGTTTCTTTTTATTTCTGGAGTAGGCACTGCTACTCAGTAGAATCTGGTACTCAAAATGCATGAGCTGTAGGGACTCTCTCACTTGTGAAACAACAATGCACTACGACCATTTTCTGTATTCAATGGAATGCATTTTTTGATGTATTTGCTATTCTTGATGTGAAAGTTTTCAAACTGTGGTAGAGCTCTTCTCACGAAAGAAGGCCGATGACAGATCATGCAGCTTCCTGCGCAAAGACGTGTTTGCGTTCTTGCACATGCGCTAAAACGCAAACTCGTCTCTGTGCTGTAAACAAATCCATTTGTCACTGGTCAACATTTGTGAAAGGACCTCTATTTTGGCCTGTTTAACTTGTTTTACTTTTCTCTGCTTGTTTTCACCCCCGTAGAGCCCAAAGAAGAGGAGGGGGAGAAGTCTGTCAAAGGGCGTACTCGATGCCTTACCGAAAAAGCTGCCGAAGCAAATAAAGCTAAAAGAAAAGCAAAGAACCCAACATCAACTTCAACAAAAGATGATTATGTTTCCAAGGTAACCTGTAATTTTGACATTGTGAGCATGTATGTTTAAGCTGCCGTCAAAAGTGGACAACAGCATTTGCGTATCAGAGCTAGGAAAAGAAAAACTTTCTTGTTAAATTACTGATTCAAATTTAAAACAAAATCTGGGAGCTCAAGTATAATTTTAAGAGACATTTCCGGAGCAGTTACATTTTTTCCCTATAATTGCTACTTGTTTTGCATAGTCTTGCTTTCTTCCGCTTTTTTTTCCTATTAAATTTGAGTTTCCAAATTGCCACCTCAAATCAGTGGCGTCATGTGCAATTTGGCAACATCGTATTTCAAGTGTTAAAACCTGCAGAAAAGGTGAAACTATTGGGGGTGCACATTACACTTTCTGGAATTGATATTTTACAGGAGTTCAAATGGACCAAACTCAATGTTGCCAGATTGTGACGCCACTGCCTCAAGTTGGTGGTCACATTTTGTTTTTCATGACCCCTAAAGCGCTCAAAAATAGGAATCGCCGTGTGAATATTTTGACTAACAGAGATAATATCCCATGTGGAACGCACCTGAAGAACTTAAGTTTTGTCTGAAAAAAAATCTGATCATGGTTAAAGACAGTACCAAATTTGATTTTTCTATCTGAAGGAGTTGGGGGCACCTAAGTACCAAGCATTTTCTAGCAGTTGTGGAAATCTTGGAATTACATTTCTTACCCTTTGCTGTCAAATCTTGGCTCGAGTTCAATATTTGGCAAAATGGTGCTTGGTACTTTGTCTCCCCGAACTCTTCATTCTCAATCATTAATCAAATATATACCATAGACTTCTAATACTATATAAACTGGACATAACGCCTGCCCTATATTGTTGATAGGTAGGCAGCCTGATTAACAGTATGAGCTCAGATTCTCAGAAATACATTCAAGTAAATGAAAAAGTTAATTTTTTTTTAAAATTAATTAATGACATTAAAACCAATATTTTTCCACAAAACTTGCTACTGATTTAAAGCATATAACATGCTGATTGAGGTTTGGGGCCGATGTATAGATTTCTTCACTGGAAACATTCTTCGGAGGCTCAAAGTTGGGTCAATTTTCTTAATTTCTACAGCATGCTCCACTGTTATGGTACCCCATTGAGACAGCATAGCCAGAAGTAACATACAAGTTAGTAGAACGAGTTCTGTCCTCTGTCCAGTCTACACAGTATTAGAAGTCTTTGAAATATACGGACAGCTCCTGTTACAGTAACTGCAGGCAGTTACTATAACAAAAGAAAAGTCAGAAAAGTGCTCAGTGAATAATATCTCACACTGTTCACTGTAGTTTTTTATCTTAATCAAAATTTGACCTCTGATCTTTAGGAAAAACGGAAGAAATTAATTAAAAAAAGTGATGGCCAAACGGTGACGGCCTGGAAAAAAAAGTACACCAAGAAATATAGCTCATCTGAATCAGACTCAGATAGTGATTTATGTGATTTGAAAGCATTGATGCTGGAGAACAAACGACTGAAGAAAGATAACGAAAGGCTTTTGTCACTTAATTTTGAGTGGCAATTAAAATTTCTTAATTCTAAAAATAATGCAGAAGAAGTTGATCTTTCTAAAAATAGGGAAGGTGTGAGAAAATCATTGTTCCAGAATAAGGTAAGTTTTTTCTCAGCCTCTGTATCCCAATCATGACAATTTCAAAACTGAATTATTAAGAGGGGGTTGGCTTTTCCATCTCATTCCTCTGACTGGTTAACCAAAGAAGAAGAAGGGGAAAAGTCCCAAGAAGATAAAAAAAAAAAAAAACATAAGAAAGATGGAACAACTCTCTCTTACGATTCTTTTCGTTTTTCACTTCAAGATGGATTTTCTTGCTTTCATCCAGGGCCTGATTTACCATAAGGGCGGGGAGGCCCCTCTCTTTCTGATCTATTCATTGTTAAGATGGTAACATTTTCCCAAAAAATGGGAGATCTTTTTATGGAATAGGTGGAGGGAAGAGGGGGGGGGCAGTTAGTAACTAAACGGGACTGAAAACGGAGCGAATATGGCAGCTAGCAAGGTTTAGAAACATAAATAATACCCAGCCAGCTGATGGGGGACCTCTTAGTTAAACAGATCGATATTACTTGGCTTAAGTGACTATTGGTGAGAGACCAGTTTGGAGTGGCTGTCTTTCGAAAACCATTATTCAGTGAGGTAACGGTGTCTCTGGATCAACCCTTATTTCAGATGCGACTGAACAATTATTTCTGGAACTGGCTCCTCATCAATAGCATCACTCACGTACAGTTTTGTCAATCCAGTTTACGATGAAGTCCCTGATCAGCTCACTGGGGTCTGATAGACTGTACAAAAGCTCTGGCATGATTCTTCTCTGGACTCAATTAATGATAAGGGAAACCGCTTTTGGAGAGAAAAGTTAATTAAGTGATTTCAACAACTTCAAAGCCAAAAGGTGAATATTCAAGCTCCTCATTATTACAGTTTGAAGTTATGTTTGCTTCATTTTCGCTTTATTTTAAATTCTAGGTGAAAGAAAAATCCGCTAACAGCTCTGGCTCTTTGGAAAAAAGCTTTTCTATGAAAAAAAAAGAAACTTCAAAACCAGCAGACAAAAACACCGCTGTGACACCATTAAAAACTCAGGTTGAAATTTTTTACGTTTTTCATCTTTCTTAAAGCTTAACACAGTTCATACACTTGAACGACTGAAGTTAGCATGTCCCCGCTCTTTTGAATTCTACTTCAGCTGGGAAGCAGGCAAAGATTTTCCGTCAAGCTATTTGAATGGACCATTTAAACAGAAAGACATAATTGGAGGCAGCAAAGAGTAATCTACCTATTTTTCAAGAAAGAGGAGCTGAAAATCTTAACCTACTGAGTTTGTCATGGTAATAAGGCATCTCAAAGCTAGAGCTCGTTTCAGAAGTGTAGGCGGACCTAGACCAATAATCTTTGGAATTTGTCAACATTATTTCTGATATTACTCGATGAAAAAGAATAAAACTGAAATTGAGCGTTCACTTTTCAACAAAGAAAACTTTAAACTCAAAAGAACAAAGTCAGGGGTAAATTCAGTATTGATTTGAAAGAATAAAAGTTGAAAATTCGCCAAAGATTATGGTTTTGGTCCGCCTACACTTCTGAAACGAGCTCTAATCAAAGGGAAAGGAAGAAAATTTAGGAACACTTTTGGAGAGAAAAGTTAATTAAGTGACTTCAACAACTTCAAAACCAAAAGGTGAATATTCAAGCTCCTCATTATTACAGTTTGAAGTTATGTTTGCTTAATTTTCGTTTTATTTTAAATTCTAGGTGAAAGAAAGCTCCGCTAACAGCCCTAGCTCTATGGAAAAAAGCTTTTCTATGAAAAAAAAAAGAAACTTCAAAACTAGCAGACAAAAACACCGCTGTGACACCATTAAAAACTCCGGTTGGTATTTTTTACGTTTTTCATCTTTCTTCTTTAAAGCTTAACACAGTTCATGCACTTGAACGACTGAAGTTAGCATGTCCCCGCTCCTTTGAATTCTACTTCAGCTGGGAAGCAGGCAAAGATTTTCCATCAAGCTATTTGAATGGACCATTTAAACAGAAAGACATAATTGGAGGCAGCAAAGAATAATCTACCTATTTTTCAAGAAAGAGGAGCTGAATATCTTAACCTACCGAGTTTGTCATGGTAATAAGGCATCTCAAAGCTAATCAAAGGGAAAAGAAGAAAATTTAGGAACGCTTTTGGAGAGAAAAGTTAATTAAGTGATTTCAACAACTTCAAAACCAAAAAGTGAATATTCAAGCTCCTCATTATTACAGTTTGAAGTTATGTTTGCTTCATTTTCGTTTTATTTTAAATTCTAGGTGAAAGAAAAATCCGCTAACAGCTCTGGCTCTTTGGAAAAAAGCTTTTCTATGAAAAAAAAAGAAACTTCAAAACCAGCAGACAAAAACACCGCTGTGACACCATTAAAAACTCAGGTTGGTATTTTTTACGTTTTTCATCTTCCTTCTTTAAAGCTTAACAAGGACTAACAGGAGTCCGCAGTCTTTAGTTACATATTCGTCCATGCTGAGTCTACCACTCAGCAAGGGATCACAAAAAAATCCAAAACATTCTCCATCCTTTTTTGAGGTTTTTTTTTTTTTTTTTAAATCTTTTTGTTGTTGGCAAATGAACCTGAGGGACAGATTTACTCTTCATTGCCACCAGAATAATTGTTCCAAGTTCAATTAAAGCTATGTGTGAAAGTCAACTAACAGAGAAAAAGCTTTAATTATCAAAACATCAATTTTTTAAAGCTAAATTTTCAAGCCAGGGTTGCAAAAAATCACCTACCATCGCAAATTAATCTTGATGAAACTGTAGGAAGTCTTTGAGTATTTTGTAGGAGCTCAAACATTTTCAAATTTTTCACTTTCCCTTGCCCCTCCCTTTCTTGACACAAAACATACGGTAATCGGGCTGTTTTTGACTAAATTTTAGTCCATAATGGAGAAAAAACCATAAATTTTGAGGAAAGTTTTGTTGGTAATCAAGAGAAAATTTATAACTGCAAGAAGATTTTGTAACCTAGTTCAAGCTTGTCATTCTTTATCTTTGTTTTATTCGCCACATTTTGATTTCATTTTGAAATTCTAGGTGGAAGACTCTTCTTTGGGAGGCACGGAGTTCGCCTCTCCTTCAACTCGAAGTCTAACGCCTCGAAAAGACCAGGTATCAAGTATTTTTTATTTGATTTAGTTTTAAAATTAGCACTCTTTCTTTATTTCTCAGCTACCACAGAAGAAAATATCAGAAAGACGGGGGGGGACATGGATAAATCACAACAAAAAACATGGAGAAATCTAGAAATTTTGACCTCGTGACCCCCAACTTTGTTGTCATCCGTCAATCAGTACTACTTACCATAAGAAAATAGAAAACAGGAAAAAATTCCAAATAGCCTGATTTTGAAGGTATTTTCAAATATTGTCCCCACAAATTATCAATGGACTTGTATAATTATTTTCCTTCTCAGGTTTACTCTCTAAAGGACTTATGTAAGCCACCTATGTAGTTTTAAAGGGGGAAAATTGAACTAAAATTTTTAGCAAAATAAAATGGGGTCTGCGAGAACCCACGCCAGCATTGGCATAATTTCTTTAAATGCCAGTAATAGTGGAATAAAAACTTTATCCTACCTGTGCAGCACTTGACCAAAATTAAACAGTTTGTTACTTGTATTTTTTTCTTCTTATTTTTCCAGCCTCCCACACTCAATCTGAACCTTACTCCAAGGAAGATTGAAAAATGTATGAAAGGTCTTAAAATTCGGGACAAAGGTGACAGTATTTTTACCCGAAATTTGGCGATGGCCATTTTCGGAGAGAAGACCTTGAAAGCCTCAACAACCAAGGGGAAAAAACATCATTCAGATCCTTCTGATGTTGCCAGACCTCCGCTGGCTGATGAAGGTTTGGCTTATTTAACAGGTAAATTTGCAATAAAAAAAAAAAAAAAAAAAAAAAAAAAAAACAGGCAAACCTAAAAGCTGGTAAGGCTTAAAAGATGGAATTTATGGAGCGAAAAATAAAATAAATTTAATGGGAGATACATGCTTGAGTATGAAACGGGGGAAAGAGAGTGCTCATCTCAGACAGGTGCAAAAAAAATTAAGTGCAAGGACTGAAGCCAATAGTTCCGTGGCCGATTTTTGTCCTTGGAGCCTGGCCAGCTTGTAGGTTTGTCTGTTTCTACCACCAGTGGCAAATATTCTATTTTTTGTGTGTTTTTCTGTGCAAACAAATATCCCTGCAATTGAGTGCATATTCATCTGAAAAAAGGCAGTTATCTTGAAATTGAGTTAAAAAAATAGAGCTGAAAGTTCTGAAAGCCTCATCAGCCAAATATTTTCCATAAAGGTGATTCTATGGCAAACTCCCGGAAATTTCAATCCGATAGATGGCATTACTTGTTGCTGGCTCCGAAAATTGCCTTTTTTTAACGGTTTTTGGGTTTCGGTTTAACCTGTAATCTTTGCTGATACAACTCCAAATTACACTTGATTTTTTCTCTGCATGATTACGCCTCTATTTTAGAACCAATTTGGCCTGTTTATGGCTCAAAAAATCAAGCAAAAAAGAAAGCAGGTGCTGACAGTCCGATTTTTTGTCTATTATTCGTCTGTTCAGAGAAAACAGCCAAAAACCATCAAAAAAAGGCAATTTTCGGAACCAGCGACAAGTATTGCCATCTATCGGATAGAAATTTCCGGGAGTTTGCCATAGAATCACCTTAAAAGATACTGATAAAATGTGTGCTTACCATCAAAAACAGCTAGAATTAAAAACAATAACTAATTCAAAGAAAAAAATGATGTGAATGTATCCCAGAAAAAAAGGAATAAGAAAGAATTTCTGAGGCAGCTGAAAAGTCTCAAAAAATAAGATTTTATGCACCTTTGAAAGTTTGAAATTAGAAGGTAAAGCCGAAACTAAGAATGAAAACAGTACCCACAAAAATTAAAAGGGTTCAATCATGACTATTTTTCTCAAGTACTTGACTCAGTTTTTTGCTGATTCAGTTCAATATCTGTACCAGTGGCGGCTCGTGCTACTTGGCAACAATGTCTTCACTTCATTTGATTGCATGTAAAACAATCACCATGTAAGGGCTTCACCAGCAATTGATTGTTGGATATAGATTCAAATGGAGTGAAGACATTGTTACCAAGTGGCACGAACCGCCACTGATAAGTACAGGCCTGTTTAGATACATTAATTTCCAAGCCATCTAAAGTTTTAGTTACAATTTTACAGCAATCTATCAATGATACTATGAGTATTGTTCTTACATTCTAATTTCTATTTACTTTTTTTGCAGCAATCTTCAAAAATAGGATGGAGAAAGAGGAGCCAACTCCAAGCAAGGTGGAGCAAGCCATTAGACAGGACAAAATCAATGGGATTCTGGGTCACCTCATAAAATATCTAAGAAATAAAGATAAGAAAATTCCTGCAACTGTTTAATTTTTTCTGAAGTTTTCTTTATGCAAATTTTCTTTTTCTCTTTTAATAATTTTTCTCATATTTTTTCCTTACTTCAAAAGTGATGAGTTTTTTAAGGGGTTAAGAGGCATCACTCAAATTCTTTGAAGCCTCAGCCTCTCTGTCTTCAATGAGGCAGTTGCAAGGGTCTAAAACTTATGTGTTTTTTTTATCATGAAAATGAAAGTACTCAATGAGCTAAGAACAAAGGTGCATTTGGTTTTTTCCAAGTGTCCTTGTTTCGTAGATACACTTGTGTGAAGTTTCAAAAATTGTGTGTGTTGTGACATCACTATGCAGAATTTCCATTTTCCAAATCCCATCTCCAGAACTATAGACCCAATTAGAAACCAATTAACCAATTGAATCATTGTTTTCAGCTCACCTACTACTTTCATTTGCTTATTGAAAAATCACAAAAATTCTGACCCTTGCAGCTGCCCCATTCCATATGAAAGGTTAAAGTCTGTGGTTAAAGGTTAAATTATTTCGTACTTTTTTTTTGTACCTTTAAAAATGGTAATTATTTTTCTAGTGTAACTTTACGTTACGACTTTGCTATTTTGTTCATAAATTAAATTTTCTCCTTTCTTTCTTCCATTATCTTGACATCCTTTATGACAACACAGCTCAATGTTTTTTTGTGTTTTTAAGTCAAAGATGTGACCCACTATTTTTGAAACCTTTGATCTCTACCTATGTGTTCTTGGGATAACCTTTGAAAACCAATTTTCATCTTCTTCAGTCCCATATCTTTATATATCTATTTTAGGAAGTAATTTTCAATTGAAATAATTTCAAGTTTTTTGTTCCTTTTATCAGCTTCTAGTCAAAATTCCAGCAGTGACAACCACACGGTTGTCATATTTAATAGCTTAAGAAAAGTGAAGATTGGTCGGCAAATATCCTGGCTATAAGCCATTAGTCTATAGTACATATAATGTGTGTATACGCTCTGTTTATATGTAGCATATTTTGACTCAGCTCAAAGTGTTGATAATTTATTGATTTCTTTTAATAAACCTGTTATTTTTCTTCTAATTTTCAACTTCTCTTTCTTATTGCTTAGGTTTTAATTATTTTCTGCCTTTTTTTAAGTTTTCCCAGGACTTTTATTCACAGCAAAAGTTGAACATTCTAAAACTGAAGAAACATGTGAAATGAAGTATGTACTCTTGCGGAGACCAGTTCACGTATTCCTTTCAGTGATATGTAATTTTTCTGGGTCTGTCTCTTTCTTAGTTACTACATGGTAAAAAGAAGGATATTACTGATCCCTTTCAACCTTGAAAATGGATTTCTCCAAGAAGCAAAGAACATGTTAAACTCACTTAAGTACTTTATTGTCAGAATTTTGTCAACCATACAATTCTTAATTCATAAGTGAAAGATTAAGGCCTTTGGCATGATAGTTCTCATTTATTCTCAGGCATTATTTAAGACTAATTCAAAAGACTTTTATCGCAAATTCTATAACGATTCCATAAAAATCAAGTTTTCCGTAGACCTCTGATACAATTTTGCCAGGTGATTCCATAAAATTCCAGCCCTAATAGAAATGGAGTTCCATAAAAAAAGAGAAGAAAAAAACCTGCTCCATAATAATAGGATTTCCATATGAAAGTATACATGGGAAGCGAGGATTCCTCCAAATGGAATTTTCCTGGTAAATTGTCATGGAAATTTAATATTTCTGTAACCCATTTTCCAGGGTAAACGAAGGTTTTTCCATGAAAAATAAGTCACGGAAATATTATTTTTCCATGGAAGAACCTAGGTTTCCGTGGAAAATAAGACACGGAAATATTATTTTTCCATGGAAAATCTTGTTCCGTGTCAAAAGGATTTCCACGTAAAATTGGTCACGGAAATATTATTTTTCCATGGAAAATCCAAGTTCCGTGTAAACTTTTTTTTCCATGGAAATGTTTTCCGTGACCAATTTTACACGGAAATTTTTTTTCCATGGAAATCACACGGAACATTTTTACCAGGGTTTACCAAAACTAACTAGGATAACTAGCATTTGCTTCATTTTACTGATTTTACAATTTATAATCCGAAACATTGTGACTTATTTGGCAATTATTATGGCTGTCACGCCATGACAGCTATGAAAATTGCAAAAGTCACAATGTTTTGGATTGTAAAATGAATCGTATGAAAAAAATTATTAAAAATTGAGCAAAATTTTCAATTTAAACAGTGAAATTAGGCACAAAGTTCAGTTCGTTTTACCAAAACTAACTAGGATAACTAGCATTTGCTTCATTTGACTGATTTTACAAATTTTTTGCTTCTTTAATCATTTCATTTTTTTCCCTGTGTGTAGACGCCGCGCCGCTCTGATTATTTCCAGCGAACGCTTTTGACTGGCTTACTGTGCAACGAGCGGCAATAACAAATGTGTCAAGTTGTTTATGACGTTGTTGCTCGTGCGAGCGGCCGGCGCGCGGCTGAGACAAGACGAGTCTCAAATGCCCTACGATCGACTCCGCCACTCCGATCTCCGTATGCGTGATGCATGCACCGCCACGCCACGCCACGCCACGCCAGACCGGACTCCGCATCAAACACCTGTGATCGGTGTCATCACTGATTACTGATTGTTGATCGCTGTGATCGCACTGACTCAACTACCCCCCCCCCCCCTCCCGTCCCTTCAAACACCCCCATCCCCTTCTTGCTTTCGTCGTCCCCCGTTCCCACATACCGATTGACCAGTTTAGAGTGAAAACACGAAAAAAATAAACTGTCGGGAATACCCCACGGATAGCTTTCTCACATTAATCTTTATCTGGAGGGGATAGACTCCCTTATTTTTTCTCGGAGAAACCCCTCTTTAATATTCTGGGGAGACTTCCAGAACCCCATTGAATATTCTTGAGGAGACCCTCAGACCCCCCTTTGATATGCTGAGGGAGACCTCGATGCCCTCTTTAACCCTTAACTGCGCCGTGGCACCCCTGAGGCACATAATATATTTCCTCCATTTTGAACTCTTAAAGTTAAAATATCATTTTTTTTCATGTCGGCATCCCTCCGGTACATATAGAGGAAAATTTTCGATTTTTCACCGAAGTCTGAAAAAGCAAGGCCCCACCTTGGGCACCATCTGAGCATTAGAAAAAATATTTAACCGTTTGACCTTGATTTTCTCCCTGTACATGGCCCATGTTAAATTTAGTACTTTGCAGATCTCTTGGGCGCAAGAATTAATGCTAGGAATTTTTTCACTATTTTTCCCTTTCAGTTTGAGTCAAAATCAATTAAAAAATCGTGTTTTCGAACGAAAAAAAAAATCGCGAAGTGAAGGGTTAATATAATGGGGGAGACCCCCACACCCCCCCTACAATATTCTGGGGGAGACCCCAGACCCCCAATGAGTGGTCAATTTTGCTGTCGGCTGGTTGTAGATTGTATATTTGCAACTTTTCATCAAAATTCAAACAGCTATATTTAAAACATTCCAATTTTTTCCATAGACCACCCATCTTTCTTACCCATTTTTTCCTATTGGTTTTAACGGAAATCTTTCATTATCCATGACTTGCTTACAGTTTAAAATTTCGAAAAAAAAAAAAAAAAAAAAAAAAAAAAGGCCCTCTGAGGAATGGTAAAAGCAACTTCTCTGCAAAATGTTGATGTATATGAACGATTGGTTCAAAAGTTATGCGTAGCCAGGATATTGTCTTTCTCTCTCTTAGTCCATTTGAATGCATTTGTTAGAAAAGAACAGAAACAGGGGCTGAAGTCATATGTGACAGCCCATCCATCCATCCTTTTCTAACACATGCGTTCAAATGGACTAAGAGAGAAAAAGACAATATCCTGGCTACGGCTTTGGCTGGGATACAGACAGACAGACAACTGCGCTATCATCATCGCCGATGACCAAAGCATTCGATTTTTCCAGTAAGTTTAAATGGAGGAAGAGCATCGTTGCCGAATTTCACGCTTCGCTACTGCCTCCAATGCTTAATCCTTTCAATACCACGACCAAGTTACTTGACTTTTCGTTCTCTCTCATTGGCAGTAAAATCATCCTTCAAATCCTTATAAACCTTATAATCCTTCAAATCCTTATCTTGAAGTGCGGATCAAGAAAATTTCCCTTCTCTTTCTCTGGCCATTTGAATGCATATGCTAGAAAAGGATAGAAGACGTGGCGAAAATCACGTGACTGCCCATTTACATCACAAAAGTACATTTATTCGGTGAGATTAAAGGTATCTTCCTGAATCGTATTCTGTTCAAGAATACCTGAATTCTACCAAAAAAGACCAACATTCTCCGGAAAACTTTAAAAATTCCTCTTCCACGGAAAGTTTTATTAGAATTCTGGCTCTATTATTCTAGCTAAATTTTAGTACAACATTTATCTCCGGGAAACATCCTCATACCCCTGCCTCCCTTTTTCTATAATAAATATCTGATTATGGGGGTTTTATGCATTAGGCAGAATTTTATGCCTTGTCCATAGAATGTACATATACAGTTTGTTTACCGCGTCCCCGACTGGCACGACCCATGTGGAGTAAATATAGCCGTATAGCTAGGATATTGCATTTTTCTCTCTCTCAGCCCATTTGAATGCATGTGTTAGAAAATGATGGGTATAGGGGCTGTCACTTGATTTCAGCCTCTGTTTCTGTCCTTTTCTAACACGTGCGTTTAAATGGGCCTAGAGAGAGGAAGACAATATCCTAGCTATACGGCTATGGGAGTGAAGCTAGAGCGTTTACAAGATTACCAGCCTGAGGGACGGGCGTTGAGCGATTTGATACGCGCGCGTGATGATAGTCGAGCTGGTTCATCCGCTGATCCGCTGATCTGCTGATCTGCTGATCCGATGATCTGTATATATATAAATCCGTTGATCTGCCGCGTTGTTCGCGTATAGAACGATGCGATGGGTGAAGGCGAGCGAGCGAGAGGTGATCTATAAAATATGCTCGACGTGGTGATGGCGCGTATATTCGTTTATTCGTATTCACTTATTCTTATCTGCTTTACACACGAACAGCAAGCAAATTTAAATACAATAAACGACTACGTTGTTGATGCTATTATTGCTATTGTCGCTGTTTTTGTTCTTGTTATTATCGTTGCATGCTCCAACTTGACTCGGGCATATTCAGGCCTCGGCTCGACCGAAATGCTCCAAATGCTGCATCACACTCGAGCACCATAGCTTAAGACGCGGGAAACGTTGTCAAGTTGTACAGGGTGTAAACATACAAATGTTTGGCAGCCCTTTTAAGTAGATTCCATGAATCTACTTATTGCGGAGGGTGCGATGTTGGATTTTTCGGGAAATTTTATCAAATGAGCACGTTTCATGGTCCCCTGAGTGAGAAAATACCACTCGTTGAAAATTGTATATATATATATATATATATATATATATATATATATATATATATATAATAAATTAAGTTGAGATATGGCACTATATAAACATAATAATAAGTAAACAAAATAAGTGGTAAGTGCCTGAATATTTTTTTTAAATAATTTTTCTGGATTTTATTCAAAGAACAATAAGGCAAGAAAAAATTACAATTTTAGATTTTAAGAAACAAACGTTTCGGCTGCAAAACACTAGCCATCTTCAGTGTAAAATTTAATTACATTAAAAAGAAAAAACAACCAAAATAAAGGAACCACAAACGGTTACATGATGAAAATAGTGAAGAAAGAAAGAGCAGAAAGAAAACAAAGAGACGCAGACGCAGTCTACCCTGACAAAGGAGCACTGAAGATCACAAACAAATCAATCACGGAAAAGTAGCAAAAAACACACAAAGAAAGAAAGATTAAAGTTGCCGAAAACAATAAGTTTTTCCTCACACAGTGCAAAAAACTTAAAATTATGCCTAAATTTCTAGAAAAATCAAACAACCATTTTGGAATAATTCGTAATACGGCTAATCTAGAGAAAATCAAACGATTCAAAAATATTTTCAATTGGAAATTATTGAACATCTTAATTAGTGATAATGTATACCATTTAAATTTTCTAAAAGCAGAGTTTGACCAAAAGGTTATCAAATTACACCAAATGATACCGGCAAACATTATCGATAGTGTTACTAGTTTTGACCATAGAAAGAATTGGATAAAAAATCTTAGACAAAAGAGTATTAAGAAAATTGAGAATCTAAAAAAGTTCAGTTTAGAGCATCAACAAATCAAAGAAATAAAAGTAGCTAGCGAAAAATGGTGCATCAATTTAACGGATAGAGTTATTCCTAAAAATGTACTCGACACAATAGCATTGGGACCTGGCTTTGTATGTTTTGACCGCAGTGATTATAAAAATAAAGGAATTACCGCAGCAGCTAAGCTATGTAGGGTGGACAACATTGTTGCCAACTTAGAAAGTACACATTTTGAATTTGAAGCTTTACAAAATGAAGCACGCGTAAAAACTGTAGACATTGTATCAAAATTCCTTCATGACATAAATTCAGGGAAGAACCAAAATTTTAATGTGAATAATGGTAAAGAATTGTTTCATAAATTAGTAAAACAAGGAAATATTGATACCTCAAGATTTCTGAAAGAAAATCCCGATATTTATATTGTCAATGCAGACAAATGTAACAAGTCCGTAATAATTACTGAAGAGATGTATCATTCAAAGATGATGGATTTATTAAATGACTCTACTGTATACAAACAGATAAAAAGAGATTTGTCAAATACACAACAATTGAAGAATAATTCCATGATAAATAATTGGTATAAAAATAAATTCATTAGCCAGGATATGAAAGACAATTTAATCATGAAAGAGGCATTACCACCAAAAATTTATGGACTCATTAAAACACATAAGCCCGGAAATCCAGTGAGACCAATTGTTAGTTGTATACAATCTCCCTTTTACAAGATGTCGAAATATTTTGCAACTATTTTGAGTAAAATTGTAGGAAAGTCTAAGTTTAATATTAAAGACTCATTCCATTTTCAAAAATTTGTTAAGCATCAAAAAGTACCGGAAAATTTTGTTTTTGTTTCTTTAGACGTTATTTCTTTATACACAAATGTGCCCATAAAGTTAGCTTTGGAAATTATCGATAAAAATTGGCCCAAAATTGAGAAATATACCTCATTTCCGAAAAAAGAATTTTTATATGGAGTAGAAACTTGTTTAGTGTCTAATTTTTTCCAGTACAAAGATTTATATTTCCAACAAAATTCAGGATTAGCAATGGGTGCTCCACTATCTGCCTGTGTAGCGAATTTGGTGATGGAATTTGTTGAATCTGAATTATTGAAAACATTAACGTTCAAATGCATTTTTTACAAAAGATTTGTCGATGACTGTATAGCATGTATTCCTCGTGAAAACTGTAACGCATTTTTAAATCACTTTAATAGTTTTCATGAGTCATTACAATTCACCATGGAAATTGAAATTGATAAAAAAATTAATTTTTTAGATTTAACTCTTGATCATGTTAAGAATGAAAAAGTTATGACAAAATGGTTCCAAAAGCCTATACATTCAGGTAGGTATTTAAATTATTTTTCGGATGTTCCTTTTCATCAAAAGTTAAACATGGTAAACAACTTGGTAAATAGAGTTGTAACGTTAACTGATCAATGTTATTTGAAAGAATGTATTGTAAAAACTAAATCAATGTTACAAGAAAATGGTTATCCAGAAAAATTTTATAGATAAAATTGTAAAAAAACATCAGTATAAGAAAAGGAATCAACAAAATTTGAATTCAACCCCAAAAGCCAAGTTTGTAGCTCAAAACATTTTAAAAATTCCATATATTCCTGTTCTCTCTGAAAGTCTAAAAACAGCATTAGAACCGATAGGAGTACAACCCGTTTTCACTAAAAATTTTTCTAACAAGAAATTGTTTACCAACTTAAAAAGTAAAGTTCCTACTGAGAAAATGTCAAACGTAGTTTATGAAATTAAATGTAAAGACTGTGAGGGAACCTATATTGGACAAACAAAGAGATATTTACAAGAAAGGATTAAGTCTCACAAATACGATAAAAAAGAACCCACTGCTCTTCACCATCATATGATAGAGTGTGCACATGAATTTGATTTTGAGCATCCCAAAGTCCTTGCCAGAGAGAATAATAGGAAGGCCAGACTAACGTTAGAAGCTATTCATATAAAAAGGTCTCAAAATGCAATTAATTTCAGAAATGACACTGTAGGTTTAAGCAAAAGGTATGATGGGTTTTTTCTTTAGGCCAAATTAAAATTTGTGTATATTTTTTTTTTTTTTTTTTTTTTTTTTTTTTTTTTTTTTTTTTTTTTTTTTTTTTTTTTAATATGATTCATGCGGCAATGTGGCAACTGTGTGTTTTTTGCTACTTTTCCGTGATTGATTTGTTTGTGATCTTCAGTGCTCCTTTGTCAGGGTAGACTGCGTCTGCGTCTCTTTGTTTTCTTTCTGCTCTTTCTTTCTTCACTATTTTCATCATGTAACCGTTTGTGGTTCCTTTATTTTGGTTGTTTTTTCTTTTTAATGTAATTAAATTTTACACTGAAGATGGCTAGTGTTTTGCAGCCGAAACGTTTGTTTCTTAAAATCTAAAATTGTAATTTTTCTTGCCTTATTGTTCTTTGAATAAAATCCAGAAAAATTATTTAAAAAAAATATTCAGGCACTTACCACTTATTTTGTTTACTTATTATTATATATATATATATATATATATATATATATATATATATATATATATATATATATATATATATATATATATATATATATATATATATATATATATATATATCTTTATATGTATGTTTCAGCCAGTTTTACCGTTTTTATGTCCCACGATCCTGTTCGTAATTTTTGGTTTTTGTTCTTGAAATTTGTCTCAACTATTCGTTGGGTTTAATTCTTGGATGAGTTCGAAGATGGTGTAAATCTGACTGTTAGTTTTCGCGTTATGGGCCGTGTTTGAGTCGTAAAATGTGTTTTTGAGGTTTATTTTTAGGAGTGTTTGTTTTGAGTATTTTTTTTGGGAAAATTTATGTTAGTCGTTTTGTTACGCAGCTTTTTTACTCGGGTCATTTTTTCGTGTTTTGCGTTGTAAGCGAGTTATAGTGATGTGTTTTTCGGGTTTTTTGGCGGTGTTTTTATATGAAGAAATTGTTTTTTTGTTTCAAAAATTTTAGTATATATCGTGGAGGATGTTTTTAGTTCATATGCTCTTTGCCTTGAATTTTCCTTGTGTTTTACGTGTTTTACGAGCTATTTAGTTTCTTATGGGATTTTACAAGTGAAAGACAAGGATGGTGTACTGGTATAAATGCTCTTTCTTTGTTTTACACGTACACTGTTGCTTAGGTACGTTATTTATTTATTTTCTTGTTTTATCATCTGCTCTTATCAGATTTATTCCTCATTAGCGTTACAAAGATTAGACATTTTTCTATCTTGGTACTATAATCTTTTTTCATGGGCATTTTTATTTAAATGTTGAACAGCTGATAAAAAAAAAGAATTGAATAATTCAAATAAAATCATAACATAACCTATTTATTGAAATTTGTGAAAACTTATATAACCTAGCTTTTATTTCTCACTTGCATTGTAAAGATTACACATTTATCTATTGGTAATATAATCTTTTTCACAATAATATTTGGATTTTGAGCAGCTGATTAAGTAAAAAAGAAAAATTCAGAGAAAAATTCAACAAAAATTATAACCTATATTTAAATTTGTGAAAAAATGATTTAACCAAGCATAGAATCTACTTCGTCTTACCGGCCTGCCGGGAGGCATTTTTTTTTTTTTAATCGAGGTCCTAAAAAATTAATGGAAAATGTCCATCGGAGTCCTTCTGTGGTACACAAGGTAGATTGAGAACAGGTATGGATAACACTCAGAGGTTGGCTCTGATTGGTTCTCCAAAACAGCGACTACGCCGCCATTTTTCTTATCGCTCGATTCAAACTGAGATTTTGCAAGACATGAGAAGTGGTAGTAAACCTAATCTAACCTCCTTCACAAAGCCTCGATCTTTAATCTCCCGCACTTCAAATCGTGATTGCTATCTGAAAGATGGAAACACACTTTTGCTAATTTCAAAATGATACATTATCACATTTAAAAGCTCCAATAACTTTAGAAAACTGAAGAAGTTACACACGATGAGAATTATTTTTTTTTAAATCCAAGGTGTATTTTGTTTGTGTTAAAGAAACTGCAGAATGAAATATTGACTAAGGGAAAATTACCTCAACCCTAGGAAAATGTCTGCTGCTACAAGTAAAAGATTCTTTGTTGTGACAGTGATTATCTTTCATGCAAAAAGAACTTTACTTCGCGCAAGGAAACCTGTCTCAAGTAAAAGTGAATCTTATTTTTAAAGAAGTGATTCCTCTCAGTGCAAGACCACTAGAGTAGATGCACACTTTTGAGAAATCTCTGACATATTATCTTGATCCGTTGAAAGCCAAGTTAATGTTACCGGAAGAAATCACCTTCATGACTCGCTCTTTAGTGAGTAATTAAATATTCGTACTTCACAGTGTTGATTTTGCCCATCCCAGTAATTGAAGGCGCTCGATGAGACATTATCTTGCAAGAGTTAACGATTTGGAGTAGCTTTGACTGTCAATGAAAAGGGGTGTCTCCACCTGCGAATTTAAAAGCGCGAATAAACTGATTGAGCCAATGAGCTTCTTTGTTGTCGATACATCGAACTCGACCTATCGACTTCAAGGCAGCTCATTGGCTCAATCAGTTTATTCGCGATTTTAAATTCGCAGGTGGAGACACCCCTGAAGCTAGAAATCAAATTCAGTGGGTAGATAAATATTCGTACTTTGCAGTGTTGATTTTGCCTATCCCAGTGATTGAAGGCGCTTGATGAGACATTATCTTGCAAGTGTTAACAATTTGGAGTAGCTTTGACTGTCAATGAGAGCGAGAAATCAAATTCAGTGGGTAGTTCACGGGTTCATTCGTACTCCACGGTGTTCATTTTGCCTATCCCAGTAATTGAAGGCGCTCGACGAGACATTATTTTGCAAGTGTTTCTGAATGTGTGGCGGCGAAGACGCTTTCCCAGGGGTGGCCACGCCTCCTCAGCTGAGTCTTGTTCATACCCGTTCCTCATCTACCTTGTGTCATTGTGTGTTACAGGTCCATTGCATCCTCCGATGATAAACGCAGGATCCGTTCTAATAAATCCGAGCAGAAATGTGACAACCCTGGAATTGACGTGACAATTGGCGTTATTGCTCAGCGCCGGGCCGGCCGGCCGGCCGCCCGCGCCGCGCACCGCGTCGGCCGCCTCATCCCGCGCACCCACTTTAAATTTAACCCGGATGGCAGGAGCAAACAACATCAACAACAACAGACACTGCGCGAGGCCTGGCTCACACGCTTTCAGTCGCTTACATTACACAGCCGCTGCCGAAGACGAAGCCGAAACGAGCGCGCCATCAGAAACTGTGCATGAGCCAGGCAACCAGTCAGAGCACAGCCGACCCTCCGACCCTCCGACCCTCCGACTCTCCGACCCTGCAATGTGTCCAAGCGAAGAGCGCACGCGGAGAAGCGAGAAGAGAGGCGCGCGCGCGACAAGACGCGACGAGACGCGGCACTGCGATCGATTCACAGCGGGTCAATCTGAGAGGTCACGACGCGACGCGATGACGATCAGCGACGAAACGACGAAACAGACGAACGATGCCGTGGACCAGTGTTGCCAGATCGAGGTTAAAAAGCTGTATCGTCCTCATTTAAATTAATGTATAACGTACGGCTTTTTCATCCCAATCTGGCAACATTGCCGTGGACGCTCACTGGAGCCGAACGTGGATTTTTTTGGACATACACCCGCGTAAAAATGGTCCTTTTATAGTATCCTTGGTCCTTATACAATGTTAAAAATCAGCTAAAAATCTTGAGTGAAAATCGGAGCAAAAATAAAAATTAGGATAAATTGTACTCTGAAGCAAGGTAAAAATGAGGTGCACTGATGGGAGTAAAGCAGTGGCGGCTCGTGCAATTTGGCAACAGTGTTTTTATCCCATTTAAATACATGGAAAACAATCGAAACTCGAGGAGGCTGCCAGCCTCCGCTTGAATCGATTTTTTACCTATGTTTTAGTGGGAAAAATGCATGGTTGCCAAATCTCACGGGCCGCTACTGGAGTAAAGAGCGCAACTTACTATCGATGAGGGTGTGAACGCTTCTTCTGTGGAGTAGGTAAAATCACCTTTTAACTCCGTGAAATTGGAAATTATGACTATTTACAACGATCAAAAATCAAGTGAAGGTACATATAATCGATTTTGCACGAAAACGTGCCAAAATTGAAACCGGTTGGGAGGGTCATGCGTTTAATTTTGAACGCGTTTTACTTGATTTCATGAACATATCTTTCCTCGCCTCTTCGCACCATATTTCAATCCACAAATATCTTACTCCAAAAACTAAGAAATCATGGTTGAAGCATGATGGTTTTTATGTAACCGGAGTCGGAGTGCACTTTTCTAACAGTGTAGGTCCATAACCAATTCCCTGTATTTCGTGGATATGTAAGGATATCGCATAGATATTGTATGGATATCGTATGAATCTGTACGGACAAACTCGTTGATATCCTTACAGCTCCATACATATGCAAATGGGCGCCCACAGCGGATGCAATTAATGGATGGAGGGGGTGTAGGTGGAAGGGGGAGGGGGGAGGGGGGAGGGGGGTTCTTGCCCCTCCCTGAAATTCAGAACGGTCAAAATTTCACAGTAAAAAATGAAAGGCAGACAAGAAAATAAAATGTTAATCAATGGAGTAACAATTGAGGCATTTTTCGGTAAATGGGCGTATGGCGAAAAAACGACTTTCGAGAAAAACGCGTTTGAAAGTTTAAAACGTTATAACTTCTAGACTACTGCAGATTTTTCAAAATTTGAAAGACTGACTTGTAGAACAAACATTCAAGAAGAACTCTACTTAATTTCAAGTTTTTAGAGTGAAAATTAGTTGAGCAGTGAAAGTTCAAAGTTGAAGCGTTATACGCCCTTTTACCGAAAAACGTTTTTTTTCTCTCCCAGCCTATCCGACAAGTATTGTTTGGGTTAGATTTGGGTCACAAACTTGAAGAAAAGGAAATTGTAAGGAGGAGGGATGGTAATAAGGCCCTTTTGGGCTCATTTTTGGCCAAAAAGGAGGGTTTTATTGTTGTCATCGGAGACGGAGCCAAAAACGCAAAAAACCCACACACTGACAGATCCACACACACACACTGACATATCCACACACACACACTGACATATCCACACACACACTGACATATCCACACACACACAGACATATCCACTGAGCTCTTATCAATATCAGATACATATGCGATGTGAGTACAGATATCGCGAGCGCGAGCCCCTGAGAGTACCGCTCGTAAGAGGCACTGTAGCCCATAAGTTTCTGAATTCAGCCGAGGTGGGTCCATTCGAACGATTGATTCGTGGTTATTTCCCGTTCAACATATGAATAACTTTATATCACCTGTTAGGTCACATCGTCAGGATTTCAAAAACGAGTTCTCCAAAAAAAGGGCGTAAATCGCCATACGCCCATTTACCGAAAAATGCCTCAATTGTCATACTTTATTATTAGTTTACTTAGTAATTCTAATTCATTTATTTTGCGCAGGAATAAGGAATAGCGCAGCAGTATGTTTTTTACCTACTATAATTATCATCTGTTGTCACTTTATTTTTGATATCTAACACATCAAAATGATTCATATTATTATTGTTTAATACACCTAAAATAGCTCAAAATTGTACCATTCGGAAAACAAGTTTTTTCCCTCCTTTTTTTAAACTGCAGGGAGGGGGGGGGGGCTGACCTTCCACAGGGATTCAACAATTTTGTCCCCCCTCTGAAAATTCTTCTGGAGGCACCCATGGATATACCCATGGATCCATACTTATCCATACTCTGAATAGGGAACTGGTTATGATGGGTCTATATGGACCATTTGTACCAGTGAACGAATATAATCTGTTTTGCTTTAAAAATACTTCAGAGCTGACACTTTCATCAAAAAAGCATGTTTTTTATTGCTTATTTTAAGCTCTAAAACACAAATGATTCTATACATCTTCACGTTATCTTGCTGTTTATTGTTCATAATTTTGATTTTTATAAGTCCTTCCAATCGATCCAACGAGCCATACGTTTAGCTAGAGTAGCAGTCTGATGGAAAACCTCCGTAACCGCCATGGTTGATTTTTAGGTTAGGTTTAAAATGTAATTTTGTCCATTTATTCCTATGTATTTTAGTGCAACCGCACATAGTGGATCGAAACATATTTAAGAGCCGCCTCTGTTCGTTGCAGTAAAATACATGGGAATAAATGAAAAAAATTACCTCCTTATACCTAGCCTAAAAATCCTCCATGGCAGTTACGCAGGTTTTTCAATGAGACTGCCACTCTAGGTGAAAGTATAGATCGTTGATTTGATCCACTGTGTGTCGGACGATGGGACGACGAGTTGCTCACTCCATTACATTGCACTGGTGGATCCAGGAATTTTTCCTCCTCTCTCTTCTCCCATTAGAACACGTGTGTTAGAAAAGGGCAGATTAGGGGCAGTCACGTGATTTTCGCCCCCTCCACTATCCTTTTCTAACTCATGCGTTCTAATGGGACCAGAGAGAGAAGGACGATTTCTAGGATCCGCTATAGTATTACACTGCCGAACAGAGCCCAACTATAAGTTACCGAGTTTAGAAGCTATCACATATTATGGAGTCACCATCCACCAACCACCGCTCTGCGCATCGCATCGACAGCATCGAATAATATAGCATCGCATCAGCTAGCCTGGCTTGTGAAGCAAACTAGCTTGCTTACCTCATCAGACATCAGAATCTGCATCGCTGAATGCATATTGCACGATCGTTTTTGCATCTTACTCGTTGATAAAGCTGTCGGGGTTTTTTTTTTTTTTTTTCTGGCAATAGCAGAGATGGTTTCAGAAGTATAGGCGCACTTAGACAGATAATCTTTGGAATTTCTCAACATTATTACTTCTGTGACTAAATGAAAATTTGACGAAAATGAATTTGAACATTGGATTTTCAATCGCAGGAACACTTTAAGATTAAATGTTCAAAGTCGGATGCAAGCTTCGTTTAGATTTGAAAGAATGAAAATTGAAAATTCGCCAAAGATAGGTAATGGTCTAGGAGCGCCTACACTTTTGAAATGAGCCCTACCGATTTAACGAAGAACGTGGATTTATGGAACAACATATTATATAACAGCAAATATGATCTTATAAAATTAGGTGTTTCCCATACCTAAATGCCCGCGCCTGTTTTTGGTAGAGGTGACACACTTTTGCGAAGATTCAACAGTTTTAATCAGCCCTTGAGGATCAATCGAAACCAAATTCCACGAAAATTTCGAATTTCGAAAATTTTAAGTTTCGATCCATCGATTATTCATAATTTTAAAAGGTAGATACAGTTTTCTTAAATGATTTTATGATCAATATTTACTATAAGAAAGTCGACATTTTTCAATGGATCGATAGTCGTTTTTCAAAGTTTTGAGCGATCGACTCCATTTGCCAGGCTGAATCGATAGAGGGGTCACAAGGGGGGTTTTGGTGTCATCACCTTTTTGCCCATGTTTAAGAGTCATGAGTAGACGAGCATGAGTGAAAGAGCCTCAAATGCAAAAGATATGAAAACCCTTGAGAGCGATTGATTCCATTTGCGAAGCCGAATCGATAGAGGGGTCACAAGCTGGGGCTCGGAGACATTGCCTTTTTTCCCACGTAAATAATAGCCGTGAGATGCCAGTGCGAAGACGCTCTAGATCCATAAGATATGAAAACCTCTGAGAGCGATCTGTCGATGTCTGTTCGAGTATCTGTGTCAGCGTCTTTGTGTGCATCTGCGTCTGTGTCTGTGTCTGTGCCTATGTGAAATCAAAGGGATAAGCTATTTCCGATCAATACTTTCGATGTGATAAACTCATTTTGACCAATGTTTTACATATCTGTTAGAGCAATGCGTTATGAGTTTCAAACAAACGGACTCTCACTTGATTAATTTCCACAGGAAAATATAAAAATTTGAAAAAAAATATGTCATGAAAATAAGATGTTTTGATTTGCGATTTTACCATGACAATGTCTATGATCCACTTTTTAAATTCAGACGAGAGATCAAACCCAAAAGTTTAAAATTTCTTGTTTTAGTGACTTATTTTAAACTGAGGGAAATCCAGAAACTACGACCTTAATCTTAATGAATCATACAGACGAAGTTCTCAACTCTCAAAACGACACAGATTGAAGATATGGAAGGATATCAGTGGCGTAGAGTGTGCAATCTAGCAACGTTGTACTGTGTCCATTTAAACCCATGTAGTAGGTCGAATTCGAAGGAGTTCACCGAACACCCAATTCGTTGCTCTTTTTCATGGCTTTAAATGGTCGAACTGCCACGTTGCCAAATTTAACGCTCCGCCACTGACGGATATACAGGCACTTATCTTTCTCTATCTCTCCTATTTGAGTGTGTACGTTATAGAATAGGAGGCAAAAAGGGGCTAAAGTCACGTTATGTCCCCTCTGCTATCTTTTTCTAACACATATGTTGAACTGGCCGGAGAGAGAGAGAAAGGCAAATTCCTGTATCCTCCCAATCCTCCCATGGAACAGATCACTTAAACGCGGTCGCGGCGCACAGTACTTCGATCAATGGTAAAAACCCTAAAAAATCGACTTTCAAGTTGGTGATTTTTGACCGTTGTACGATGTTCAGGAGAGTCTACTGATCACAAAACAGTCGCAGATGAAAAGGTAAACAATGATTTGGGCAGCAAAACTACGGCCCAAAGTTTATGTAACGAGAATCGTACATCGTCGCGGCTAATCTCAGTGCTGTTCAACCTTCTCTATAAGCATGTAATACGAGCCGAAATCTTAGTGGTGGCCAATTTTTGGACATGGATCGTTTCATTGAAGGTAAGTAACGCTCATTTCTGCAGTTAGAACATTTTCAACTCATTTTGGAAAGTGTCATAAGGTATCATAAAGATGACCCCTTAAAAACACCTAAATTTTTCGAAATCGCTAACTTCAAAAGGACTTTTCTAAAATACATCAAAAACCATATCTGGGTTTTTTGCGGAAAATGATTCCTCAAAGCCTATAGTTTTTGGGGATGTGTCGCTTTTTTTGCGCAAATTTGCGCAAATTGGGTTTTTTCCATTTTTTCTGTCCAAAAGTGCGATATTTTTGTCGAAATTTGGCCCCTGGCCATGGAGTGCATCAAACAGTGGCGACTCGTGCGATTTTGCAACAATGTAATTCCATCCATTTAAACTTATGTAAAACAATCGATTCTCCTAAAGGCTGTTAGCCACTGTAAAATTCGAGTTTTGGACATTTTCTATGGCAAACGAAACAGTGTTGCCACATTGCACTAGCTGCGTTAAGGAGACGTAAAAATGTCGCAAGTTTCTATATTTTGTCCGTGAGTCTCGGTTTCATGAATCATAGATGGGGGCAGTTAAAAAAGGGTTCAAGAGAGTTGAGACTATTCCTCAGGTAGAGGAGGGGGGGGCTCCTCAGCAGAGGAGGAATAAACAAAAATTAGACATATGGCCGTCGTGAGCGGTAACTTTGTGTAACCGGGCAATCGTGCTTTTTTCCTATTGAACAATGATCCGAGTTCTGATAAGCTACAGTTCTTCAATGAACAGTCGATAGTTTTACGTACATGATAAAGGGACGAATCCGGTGTTGCAACATCGCACAAGACAGCTTCGAAAATGTAGCAAAAATTATTGCTTATATAAAAAAAAACAAAAAACAAAAAACAAAATAAAACAACAAAAAAACTTCGAATATAAGATTCAGTGATCTATTTTAGCAAAGATCCTTCAGTTTTACGGAAGGACAAAATAGTGAATACCCAGAGTGTGCAGTTATATCATTTAAGGTTCAATAAAAAATAGAAAAAGGAAAGTCAGGCGTGAGAGTATGCAAGTAGCGAAAATACTTGCTTTCTCACCTCTTCGGGGTGTTTAATTTTATTTCACATATTTTTTGCTGATTGTCCATCAGCACCTATATTATGAAAAGGGGGGGGGAGTGAACCTTAGTTCGAACCATGAGTGTCTTGGTTGCGATTATCACTGAATACACCTTCTCGAAAGTTTTAACTTTATTTTCTCTTTTTTTCAGGTCGTATTACACACCGAGGTGCTTTCGAGAGATGGTTGAACAGCACTAAGGCCAAGCGGACACATGATGTGACTAAATTTTTGTCGAACGAAATTTGTTTACAGAAACTATTTTTCTTTATAAGCTGTGCAATTGAAAAGACTGATCTACCCTCATTTTTTTTTCTTTCTGTTATGAATTGATTGTTTTGGTTCCTTTGTTTAGTGTAGTAATTCTTACAAATTTTCCTCCATTGGAATTTGTCATTATTTTAATACAAAGTGTATTTTTTATTTATTAACGTTTCTTATTTATTCATTCCAGATTAATATCCTTGGCCCATCTTTACATCTAAGTTCTTTCACGCACTCGACTGACCACGAAAATGATGCAAATTGGGAGTCCATCATTTGCGCAGCGTGCAATCTGGCAACGCCGCACTTGTCCATTTAAATGCGTATGAAAGGTCGAAATCAAAAAAACTACCTAATCACTCATGTTTCAATCTTTTTCACGAGTTAGAACGGACTAATAGCTGTGTTGCCAGATTGCACCTTGCGCTACTTTTGTTTATCTTATTTCAAAGATTGCACCTCCCCCCCTCCCACCAAACAAAAAAATAAATCAAATTTTGGTCACGGCACTTCATTCTAGTGGTCAATACACGGAATCCATGAAGTTTTCGTAATCATACATGCATTATTGACGCAGTTATGAGTTTTGATAAATTATCCGTATGCTCGAAGTACTGTGCGGCGCACTAGTAAGTATGAGACATATCGTCAGCTTCAATGTTGTCTCTACGCCGAGCCGTGCATCTAGCTAACTAATGCTACTCTTGGACCATGCTTGCGGTATGTCAAATTTTGAAGGCTCTCTCCGGCAGCATGAGAAATCCGGTCATTACAACTATACAGGACAGGACCATAACAGTGAATGATTTTAAGTTTATCGAATTATTGTTTGTTCCTAAAGAACACAACAAAAACAAAAAAGCACCTCGAAGCCGTTAAACTTTCTCACAAAGTAAGAAAGTTAGAAATTAAGAAAGTATTGCGTTGGCGCAGATGTCTGTCCGTCTGTATCTCGGCATAACTTTTGAACCAATGGTCCATATACATCCAAATTTTGCAGAGATGTTGCTTTAAACATTCCTCAGAGGGACTCTTCTTTGTTTTTTTCGAGATTTTAAATTGCTAGCAAGTTATGGATGATAAAATATTTCCATAAAAATCAGTAGGAAAATGGGTAAAATGCGGGTGAACAAAGGGAAAAATTTGAATGTTTCAAAAATGGCTGTTTGAATTTTAATTAAAATTTGCACAAATATTCAGCAACCAACTGTAAAATTAACCCATTAAGGGGAATCTGGGGGGGGGGTCTCCCCTAGAATATTGAAGTGGGGTCTGGGGGTTTTCCCCCAGGAAATATAAAAAGTCTAGGGCCCTTCAGATTAAGTTTGATGTGAGAAACTGTTCGGAGGGTATTCCCTACAATTTATTTCCGTGCAATTTTTGCGGTTTCTTCTTGAGGTACCGAAATCCTGACTTCCTTTACATACTTTCCCGAGAGTGACCCTGGAGTCTCTGCGCTTTAGCTGCTTAGTACCCTACACCTAGTTTCTATATAGCATCAGATCATGATTATTTTCCTACCGCACCATCAAAATAAGAAAGAGGAAAAAAAAATTGTAAATCTTCTTTGAACCATGCACATGAATCTCTATCTCAAAGACTGCTTATTTCATTCAGAGGCTAGTGTTGTTCGACGTTGGTGGGCTGGACACATTAAGACGGTCCCCAGTCCCCCCGGTAACTACTGTCCTCCTGTGCCCCCCCCCCCCCCCCCCCCCCTGTACCTCGATGTCCAACTCGTTGATGCTTTGGGCATCAGGCCTCGGGTCTATATCTCCGGACTCTGGGGGCCGCAATGCATGCTGGATTCTAGATGTATGGTGCTTGATGCTCCATCATCGTTCAACGCTCATCGCTTGCGCGTTGCGCCACATAACCGAACACTCCGCGACGCACAGTGAAACGCTGTTTACAAAATTCTTTACAAAGTTCCTGTTACGCAATAATCGAAATTCCGTCAAGGAAAGTGTTAAACGGAAGTTTTGTTGAAGTAACAGGAATTCCGATCAGTGTTACAGGGATTCTAGTTAATTTAACAAGAATTTTGTTTAAACCATTCCTACATGGAATCCCGGTTGAATTAACAGCGACATTTTTCCGAGTGTATCGATGAGGTTGGGACAGAATTGCCCAAGAACCTCTCTGCTATAACTTCGTGAACGTCAAGACATCAGTACAAGCTCGTGCTGTCCGGCAACCATGTTTTTTGCTATCTGAACCTATGGAACCTAACGTAATATAACGTAACATAACTTTACCTCATCTAACCTAACCTCACCTAACCTAACCTCACCTAACCTTGCCTAACCTAACCTAACCTACGTTTGAATTACTTCTTAATCGTAATCTGTATATATGATTGAAATTGGTCTTGAAAGTTTACTAGTGATAAATTGATGTAGAATTTATTCTCTGATTTTTGAAACTTTAAACCGCTAATAGCACGAATGAAAAGTTGTCCTAAAAAAACACTAAATCTCACAGCAAGAACAAAAAAGACTGTTTTAAAGCCAAATGGATTGTTTTAACACTTTCAAAATATCTATTGAATAGGTGCATTTTTTTTTTTTTTTGTAGTTTATAACAAAATAGAAATAATATTTGTTGACATTTTTAAACCAGCTTATTTAGCGTAACCCTTGTTTTACCAAGGTGTTTCCCACCTTCTGATAACCAAGAAGGGGTGAATTTCACCCCGACTTAAAACCATTGCTGATGGCTTATTTTTTAATATTTTCGAATTCTGCAAAAACCATATTGTCCAGTATTATTTGAGTAATAACTGTATGCCTTTCTTTAACAAATTGTTTAATTTTTTAATGCGCATGGCGAGGCGATTTAAAAAAAGCACTAAATTCAAATATTCCTAAAATTATAACCGTTCCTTTGATTTTCTTGAATTTTGAAATTTGAATGCAACAGTCACATATTTTGAAAATGCATGTAATAAAGCTATAACACCACATAAAAAGAATTTTTTTCTCAATTTTTCGCTGGGGGAAATAATCTTCCCCAAACGACAGTTTTGCCCATAAATACTAGAATATTTGATGGACAATTTCTAATTTTGTTATGGAAAGCTTCTAAATTCCCTCGTTGAGACTGAAATGGTAGCTCAACGTGATTTTTGTTCAAATTTCAGCTTTTTAACCTTTGAAATACTGACCTGGGGTGAATAGTAACACAAGGGTTAAAAACATTTTTGTTTTTGTTTCTGTTTGTTCCATCTGTGAAATTTAGTCGTGTTGACCACTTCGATTCCTGCATGAGGTGTTCACTTTTTGACTATCTCAGACCATTGTGTTACTCGATGTGGATTGGAGTTAATCATTCCAAAAAGAAAGACCAAACTAAAACGGACAAGCGGGCTATGCGAGATGCAATGGTGACTGCTCCACTATAAATTGATACGTGGCTGGACTTGATTCACTCTCATTCTCGTCCTCATCCGTTTCATTCCATTTCCGAGATTAATTAAAACAGGAATGAATGGTGGCCTGACGATGGCGTGGTGTGGGTCCATCGACCATTGCCCATCACCCATTGCGCATCACCTATTGCGCATCACCCGTGTCAGAAGATCAGTGCCTCACTGCCCGTGCCTGTAGGTCTATGTGACAAAAGGAAGAGCCCACTATACAGCGGATTCAGGAAATTGTCTATCTCTCTCTCTCTCTCTCTCTCTCTCTCTCTCTCTCTCTCTCTCTCTCTCTCCCTCTCCCTCACTTTCTCCCCCTCTCTCTCCCTCTCATTCTCTCTCTCCCCTCTCTCTCTCCCCCTCATTCTCTCTCTCTCTCCCCTCTCTCTCTCCCCCTCATTCTCTCTCTCTCCCCCTCTCTCTCTTCTTCTCTCTCTCTCTCTCCCCTTCCCTCTTTTCTCCCCCCCCTCTCTCTCTCCTCTCCCCCCCTTTTTTTCCCCCCCCTCTCTTCTCCCCTCATTCTCTCTCTCTCCCCTTCTCTCTCCCCTCTTCTCTCTCTCTCCCCCTCTCTTTTCCCCCCCTCTTTCTCTTTTTCCCCCTCTCTTCTCTTTCTCTCTCTCCCCCCCTTCCCCTTTTTCCCCCCCCTCTCTCTCTCCCTTTCTTCTCTCTCTCCCCCCCTCTCTCTCTCCCCCCCTCATTCTCTCTCTCTCTCCCCTCTCTCTCTCCCCCTCATTCTCTCTCCTCTCTCTCTCTCTCTCTCTCTCTCTCTCTCCCCCTCTCCCTCTCTTTCTCACCCCTCTCTCTCTCTCTCTCTCTCTCTTATCCCTTTTGAATGCATCATGTGTTAGAAAAGGAAAGAAGAGAGGGCGAATACATAATATGCGTCTCTTTCTAACACACGCGTTCTAATGGGAGAGGAGAGAGAAGGCTAGATTCCTGGATTCACCCATGGCGTTTCTTTCTCAGTTTACCTCATCTGCCTTGAGTTTAACATATACGTGATCAAGTCCCTTTCGTTTGACTCTCATCGATTTTTCATTCGTTCAAGGAATTAAGACCCGATGCATTCATCCCGTTCACGACGCTGTATACGTTCACATTCGCTGTATAGTTTTGCTGCAGTTAAATAATGTGTTGACTATTTGATTCTTATTTATGATGTATAGGTGATTATAGTTGGAAAGTTGCCAAGTCAAAAAAGTTGCCAAGAAAGGATGAAAAATATTCCTGAGACGACTCCATAGGTGGATCGTATGGACGGAAGGGCTAAAAATCGGGGAAAAGTCATCACTTGAGACTTAAGAAGCAAAAAAAAGGGGGAAAAAATGTCATCACTTTTTAGCCCCCCCCCCACTTTTTCTGGTCTCGGTCCGCCAATGGACGACTCTCGGGTAAATTCTTCAAACGCACGTTTGTCGTGCGTGCCCAAAAAAAAACAAACAAACAAACAAACAAACAAACAAACAAAAACCAGACAAAAATTGTCAGAATTGACAGGAAAACGTCAAATTATGAGATGAATCGCAGATCTGCTTTCTACAGAGAGTAAAACGGCGTCAACAATATTTACAGTTAACACCCCCCCCCCCCTCCGCCACCGTAAAAAAATAGAAGGAAAAGAAGAAACTGATAAATCCCTACTAAGGAGATATCCGGTGGGATGCTTCTTCAGGAACCAAAAAACGTTTCGAGGTCAATCTAAAATTAAATTTCGCTGACCCTTTAATTTCATGCCGCGTCATGCGGCGAAGAAATCAAGCTTCTCAATCTATCTTTATTATTCGATGGAGAGGTCAAATATTATTGCATGACTCCCTCGAATTTTTTGATGAGAAGGTTGACCCACACGGTATCTCATCAAAACACAGCGGCTCATCTCGTAGATACCGCGTTTTTAATTGTATAATATAGAAACCTTACAAAAAATACAAAAAAAAAGCATGTGCTTGGGAATTCACGGTTTAAAATATGCAGAGACCCACGATCAACAAAAAAAGAAAACAGTAAAACAAAAAAACTTCAGACTGTGTTGTACCGTCTGTTTTAATTTTCGTGAATTTAAAATCAGAGAGAGAAAAAAAAATTGATAAAACTACACTACTGTAATGGTCATCATTATTTACTGATGATCACTGTTTTTGAGCTTAACAATGGAAAAAGTGTGCCATGAAGTCTCATGACAAAAATTTAATGGGGTTCTAACTTCCTCCCATGGAATTCCATGACGTTAAATGGAATTTAATAAAGATTTTCAATGTATTTTCGTGGAATGGGTCTCTTGCGTACTTTTGCTGTAACAATATGTATAGAACCTCGATCCTGGCGTAAAATTCAGCGAAAATGACGATGCGCAGATTAAAAAGTTCAAAAACCGCTCGAGAAATCACTTCGATTACAAGCAGCTCGCACCACACCAGACCGGCATACTATATTGCTACTACTATATTACCAAGGTACATGGAAAACAGGTATGGACAACACTCGACTCAGGGGGCGTGGCCACACTTGGGAAAAGGCGACTTCGCCGCCATCTTGTCTCCTATTCACACCGTATATCTTGCATTTGTTGTTTGTGGTTATGTTTGAAGGGTAACTTCATCTGAAGCAATACTTTATTTATTTGAACAATTAAATGTAATTTTTATCTTTAAATGTTAATTTCGTGACTATAGAATGGATTAACATCATTAATGACGTTGTTCACTTTCTTTTTTAAGATGTGAATGCTAAATTTGAATCGCGCGGTCAGAAAAATGGCGGCGGAGTCGCTTTTTTCACAACCAATCAGAGCGAACCTCAGAGTGTTGTCCATACCTGTTCTCCATATACCTTGCTATATTACTACTATATTTGCACCGGCATACTACTACATAGATGGAGCCGGGGAGCCTCTATGTATATGTAAACAACACCGTCACTACAAAATATTATGACATTCTTTGCAAATACATGAATATTGGCTGCATTTGCAGTCTGGTATTCTTTGGAATTACAAAATAATACTTGAATTCTATGCATCTAAACGAAACACTCAAATGTTTGTATATCAGTGATAATATAGTTTCTATAGTGTGGCGCGGGTTGTTTGAAAGGGAAAATATTTCCTGAGTTAATTTCCTGAACTTTTAAAGTTTTTAATGTGAGCATCGTTATTTTCTCTGAATCTTACGTTAGAATCAATGTGGCATATTGCTATAGCAAAGGCGAGCAACAGACCCATTCCATGGGATTTGTGCTCCAAAAGAAATTTTGGTCATCTAACTTCATAGAACGTACGCGTTTACCAGAGAAACAAACGAACGATTATAATTAAACACATACAAAGGAATATAGTTTATTGCACTTCTTCGTGCGTTCAATAAAAGTATACTTTTTCTGTAATTGATAATTCGTCGTTTAAATGTAACGATATAATTTATTGATCGAAGCTAAGGTAAAGAAAAAAAAAAAAAAAAAAAAAAAAGGCAACTGAGAAAGGACAAATTTAAATTGATGTCTAGCAGTGTGCCTGCAATTTAATGATCATCTGTGAACACTTTGAAATTCGCCTGTATTATCTCCACAGTTAATATCCTGTCAATAAGTTGAATATGCTTTTCAGGTACGCGCAGAAGTAAAAAGTAGGATCATCCGAAAAAAAATAATAAAAAAAAATAAATAAAAAAAAAAAAAAAAAGCTGTGCCACATGATCTGGTTTGTCGGATACCCATAGTTTTATGGTGACTCATTGTTGCAAACAATGGAACATAAAAGCGAAGTTTTCCATAGTATAATAGAAGCCCTCACTAGGAACAATAAATCACCAACCTTGTGAGAAAAAGTATTTTTTATACCTCTATATACCCTTTTTTACGTCATCGTATTGAAGGAGAAAACTTTATTGCAAAAATAAATTATATATTAAGAAGAAAAGAGAACAAAACTAAAATAAATATAAAACAAAAATAATATAACAATGAACAAAACAAAAGAAAAGCGAGAGTGAATATAAGTGAAATTCACAACAGACATTATTCCTTCAGGAAACTCATTCTTCATTTTTTTTTTTTTTTATTTTTTTTTTTAATTCATCCACATTTTATTTTAATTTTTTTTTTGGTCCTTAACCTACCGTTACTTTCGCGGGAGTCAGAAAAATTTGGTTCATCTACGAAAACCTAAAGCTTAAAAAATCGTGTGCGTAGTGACGTCATGCGCGAAATTCCCATTTGAAGCAACAAACTATTTGGGCCTTTTTTTTGGCCATTTAGTTTGTAATTGTTTTAATATTTGAAGCAATCTATTTTGGTCCAAAATCTCATCTCCAGAACAATAATGGGACTTAATTAGAGACCAAAATCATCTTTGAGTTAGTTCCAGGGATGAAGGGGGGGGGGGGCTTATCTTTGTTTCAGTAAATTTTTGCTCATTTTCAGATATTTTTTCGGAAAATAATATAACTGTTCCAACTTTTAGAATATCTTCTTCGGTTTGGGGGTGCAAAATGCACGTCACGAGGTATGGATAAAATCAATGAGCTATAACTTTAGAGTGGCACATCAAGGGACGTTCCGCTGGTTCATTGTTGTCACCTAGGACGCCGCCATCTTGCCGTAAAAATCGATTTTGAGGTTAAGTTTTGTTGGTTGTTTCCGGTCGTTTCGTAAACAAACTCGGGCATCGCCGGAAACGGCCTTCAAAATTTAACCTCAAACCTTGGAATCTGCCGTCCAAATTCCGCTTTTTCCCGGGATTCCTTCTACCCTGTGTGGCACAAGGTGGACCAGCCCGCTGTTACTCCAAAGTTATAGCTCATTGGATAAAATACTTCCTTTTTCTTCATAAAAAACAAACCATTTCAGACCCTTGCAACTGCCGAATTGACTGAAAATTTCTCTTTCAACATATGTAAAATGAACTTTGGTGTACTGAAGAATTAGCAATAATGCAGCTGAGGCTCGTGGATGCTCGGAATATTTACCTGCCGTGGACCAAAGCCGAAGGTGGTTCAGTTGACGGCATGGCGCATGGCACTTGGGCCAAGTTGGGCCTCGGCACTTGGCAGCCTCCGCGCGTGGTCCTCAGTCCTCACAAGTCTTCACTCTTCACAGACGTCAGCCACGAACCTCGCGCCACCGCGACGCTCCACACACTGGGTTAGAACTTTGAATTTAACAGTCTTGGAAAGTTCAAACTTTTTATTTCATAAACTTCCGATAAATGACTTAACTCCTTATGGACCAAGCCAGAGTATACTCGTCTTTCTCCTTCAGTCTATTTCACATTGTTCCTGTATTATGATTTCGAAAAACGTGATTCAGGATGTAAATACTTACAAGATAAGATTTCTTGTGTCACCTTCAATTCACTGCATAGGCAATTTCAACTCCCCAGAGTACGGACAGTTAACTATACCTTCTCTATATAAACGGAAGAGTGGCGTTCTTTGGAACAAACCTGGTCTGTAAAGGGTTAATATATGTGATGCGTCCAGGGAAAAGGGACCTCAACTGGTCTGAACATTTTTAGGAGAGCCAAAAATGTGATTCGGGGTCAAAATTTGAAAAAAACGAGATTTTGGTGAAAATTCGATCTGCATATCCCAGCGTACGTACTGGAATGGAGCAGTTCCAAGGGTCTGTAAATGTTGTGTTTTTTTTAAAAAAAAGGAAATGAAAGTACTTTGATGAGCTGAGAGCGAAGATGCCTTTGGTTTCTAATTAACCCTTTCCGTCACAGTGTCTAATATAATCCACGACATATTTTTACATGGAGCTTTATGGAAATTCGGAAAAGTTGACTCACACATGAAATCATCTGAGAAAAGTTCGTTCAATTTAATGGTATATATAGGTTTCAGATTACAGCGACACTTCTTTTATATTTCATGACAGAAAGGGTTAAGTCCCCATTGTTCCTGAGATGAGATTTTGGCCCAAAATACATTGCGCTTTAAATAGGAATTGCGTAGTGATGTCACTACGCACAGGATTCTTCGCATTTTTACTCGTGTGTATTTCAAAACCGGGACTTTTGGAAAAAAACCAAGGGCAACATTGTTCTCAGCTCAACAAGTACTATCATTTCCTGTATAAAAAACACAGAATTGCAGATACTTGCAAATGCCCAATTGCTAGGAATTAGTTCAATAGAGAGCGCCAACAGATTCGATTTCGATTTTGCTCCAAAAAGAAAAAGGGGCCTTAACTGGTTAGAAAGGTTTAACCTCTACTTTTTGATTACTGCCTGACTTTATTTGCTGTCACTCTTGGCGTATTCGTAGATTTAATTGACTCTTCTTTTGATCATACGTCAAAAAACCTACAAGAGTTTGACTGTTTTGAGTGCCCCCTGCTGCCGGCGAGGGCGCCCATGTCATTGAGCTGGACAACGTGTGTCTCAATACTCCTGAAAAGAATCTAACTAAGTAAAAAAAGACAAAGGGGCACATTATTTTTGTATCCGTCAGTGTCAGCGTTGAGAAAATATTACACAGTTCAGTTCAGTGTATATAACTGCACAACACAAAAATACCCTGATCTGTAATCTTTCTCTCAATCGAGGCTATCGCCGGTAAATCGTTAAAATATCCGCAAGTTTTTTAAAGTCATCGGCGACCATACCGGTTGAGAATAGATTACAAATCAGAGTATATTTTTGTGAAGTATAATCGTAAACAAAACTGAGCTGTGTAATCTTTTCCCAACTGGTGGAGTCATCGGTGCAGGATTTAAAAATGTCATTAATGGGGCAGTTGCAAACTTTTGCTATAGGGGATTGGAGAGTTGATTCTAGAATAAAAACATGTACAAATGACGATGAATGCACTAAAAAATCACGAAATTCACTCTGAGATTCGGGCTTAATGGCGCAGAGAGACGCAGGTATCATGGGAGATTCCTATCTAAATTGAGACGTATCTCTGTGTTTCCGTAGAGAAAGTGACATAATAGACAGGAATCTCACATGATACACGCGGAAAAAAAAGAATGGTGTAATTTACCATTCGCATAGCTGATTTTGGCCCCTACCAGGGTTAAGATAAACTTGACTAGAGTTATGGAACATTTGACCAGGAATCAGGTCAATTTTACTTGATACCTGATCAAATGTTCCATAACTCTGGCCAAGTTTATCTTAATTCTGGTAGGGGCCAAAATCAGCTATGCAAATGGTAAATTACACCATTCTTTTTTTTTCCGTGTACCTGCGTTGAATCGCCTCTACGAACTTGTCGTTATAGCAGCAGTTATGTGAGTTTAATACTGAATTTAGACTTTCTTCGTGTGATTTTCGCGATTTTCGCTAGTTCTTACATCAAATTTGACTGTTAATTTGCTCACAGCAAAAGTTTGCAAGAGCTACATTATACGAAAAACAGCAGCTCTGCTGTTTACAGCACTTACCAGTTACCAATGTCCAGTAAATGTTATGTTTAGGTTCACTGAGCGTCAATGGAGTGAAGCTGCGTGAACCGGGGCCGCGAGCCGTGGTGATCACTTCACCGGTAATTTGCATTAATCATCCCAACGCAACGGCCGGCGCAGTCGCCAAGGCATCGCGCATGGCACGCGCACGTGCACGCACCAGACGCGCGCCGCCCAGCAGAGCCGAGCCGATCCGCCGTCCGCAGCTATACGCTTTCCTCAGCACTGTTTATTTCTCGCCGCGTGCCGCGCGGCGATCAAACGAGCGTGCTCTTGTCTCTTTTAATCCTTTTTCTATCTCACGCATGCGTACGACCCGACCCGGGAGCGAACATAGTTGAACAGAACACTCGAATTCCAAACCGTGAGCAACGGCCAAAGATTACCGAAATTATACAAAACCGGATCCATCGTATAAAAAAAAATAAAATAAATAAAATAAAAAAAAAAAAAAAAAAATAGAAAGAAAACGTACAGGCAACCATAGGTCTTTAGGACATTTTAGTGCCTGCCGGACAGCATGGAGCATAGGCGGCGCGTATAAGGGGCTATTGGGGCTATAGCCCCCCCCACTTTTTTTTTGGGAACGAGGGGCTAAAAAAATTTTTGAACGAGAAAAAAAGGAAAAAAGGGAAAAAGGAAAAAGAAAGAAAAAGAGAAAAAGAATAATGAATTTTTTTTTATCAATTTCTCATCGCCATCTGTCTGCTTCATTCAGAAGTTACTAAGGAAACGAGACTGTCACCTTTTGTTTATTTTCTTAAAAAATTTTTCCTAACCAATTGTTTCAAGTGTGTCTATTTAGTCCAAATTTTCAGTATTTTAAATTTTAACCCTTTTCAAGTCAAAATTACAAGTGTTCCAAAAAAAAAAAAAAATGCCCCCCACCCGCCTGCGTCAAACTTTTTTTTAAAAAAAGGTGAAGAAAAAAGAAAAAGAAAGAAAGAAAAAAAAAAAAGAAAAAAAAAAAAACTGTTGATTTTTAGCCCCCCCCCCACCACTTTTTGACCCCACGCGCCGCCCATACTAAGGAGAATTTCACCTGAATGCAGTGAAAAATACTGTGAATACGGTTTTATTAGAATAAAGTACCGAACTGGTTTGTGACTGTTTTCTTTCACTATCTGCTGGTAAAGTTTGCCATACTCTCTGACGGAAGGCGCCAAAATATCCTGTGCGTACACGGTTCTTTTACTATGAGGTAAAGTTTTCCATACTTTTAGGAAGGTGCCGAAATTTCTTGAATGAATATTTATTTTGCTGTTTTACTATCTGCTGCATGAAGTTTACCATACATATAAGAAGGCGCCCAATTCTTCTGTGCGTACTAACAATAAGACTTTCAAAAGAAAGTTCCCTGGTCGAAATTCTCATTGTTAAATTTCCCCGTAGTTTCCAATAGAAGTTTCGATTTTTCATGAGGCACTCGGAAAGGGCTTTCTTAATTTGCCTTTAAGCACTTGATTAGACGCAAAATTGTTTAGATGTAGCCGAGATTTACGAGAGTAAACATTTCGACCAGGGAGCTTTTTTTCGAAAGTCATAGTGCATGGCTGTTTTACTTTCTGGTGAGTGTCGAAGTTTACCAAACAATATGTAGGAAGACGCTGAAATTTCTTAAGTGCTTATTTAGTTCTTTTATTATCTATGGTGAAGTATACCATACTTTTCGGAAGGCACCGAAATCTCCTACGCATATTAAATGTTAAATTATACGGGATTTTTTCCGTAAGTATTAGAAATCTTTATTTTATATTATCAAGCTTTACACAGTTGAAGAGTATTTTCCACGTTTCAGGCTGATAACCTTCAAAGTTGAAGCCATTGTCCGATGTTAGTTTCGGCTAGAAAATGAACTGATATCAGGAAAAGCTTATCTCTGCGTGACCAACATAAGGGACTACATTTAGAGTCATATACAATCAGATATCCAGGACTAATTAGTTCAGGTGTTTTTTTTTTTTTTTTCCTTTTAATACAAATTGCACCAATTTTGATCCTTAAATAATTTCAATTCTAGGTGGGGGCAGCTCCTTTCCCTGCCAACTCTAAATACATTTGAAAGTATAAGAGTAACCTGACTCAAATAACTTTGAAGCCTATAGTTGCCTTAGTTAGACATCTAATGTTGACAAGCGCATACATTTTTAAGAGATACCGAAGAGACTTAAACGCGAGTGTAGAAAAGAAAACCAAGTGGAAACTGAACTGATTCGCACGGTAAGTGATGAAAGCATTTATGTACGAACACTTCCTATGTTATATTCAATGCATCTTCTGAAAACTGGAGGCTCTTGGAGGTGAGGCGACGAAAATGGAGGTGCACAGGATTTTTTTTGAAACGCTTTTCACCTATACTTTTTTGAAAATTCCATGTTTCATTCACACTTGTTGGACTATCGAAACAAAGAAAGATGGAATAATAACAATTTTAACTTTTATACATTATTTTTTTAATTTTTTTTTCTTTCTCCTTCTTCAAAAATGTAAGGCGATGGCTCCCTGCCCCCTTACTTGCCTTACCTGGCTAGCTGCCACTGCTTCTGAACTGAGTTAATTAGAAAAACAATGAGCATTTCAAAAAGTAAAATAATCCATATCTTGAATATTTTGTTCAAAGAATAAGTATATTGATAGTACATCATGTATTAATACAAATATTATTCCAGTCAAATACACTACTAACATGTCTTAGTAAAGTAACTTAATTGATAAGCATCCATTTATCCACAGTTATTATTATCATATACTGATAGCGCTCCTTATGTGTGCTCATGAAAGGTACGAAAAATGCTTGCATTCTGCTGAACAGGACAAGTCCTTATTCCACGTCAACATTCCTCAAATATTCTCGGGCTATACAGAGAATTTTTTTTTTTTTTTTTTAATTTTACTTCGTGTGACGTAAATTCATTTCATCGGTTATTCGGATTTTTCGATGAGCCCAGCTTTCGAAGGGTTTCTAAAGAAATTTTGCCTTCTATCCTTTGAAAATAACTATTCTAAAAAAGGGCCAAGTTTTCAGAGGAAAAATACCGGCGGCAAGAATTTATAATCAAAGCTAGTTTTCCTATTAGTTTCGTTTTACTCCTCTCTCTTTTTCCTTCTCTTCCTCTCTCTTAATGTTCTCTATGCGTGCATATTTTGACCGAATATTTGATTTAGAAATACAGATGACCATATTAGAGGACATTTTTCTAAGGGCCCGAACGCGAGCACCCAACTCTTCGTTTAAACTCTCAGCGCATAGAATCGATTCGAAACAAAACAAAAAAGCGAATTTGTTAACCTTTAAATTAGATTAATATTTGAGCAACATTCCTATTCCTATATAAGTAGCCGAAAAAAAAAAAAAAAAATAAAAAAAAAAACCTCAGGCCTAAAGAAGAGCCGCGCTCTCTTATCGCTCCACAAGTCTCTGATTCTCCATTCATTTATAGGTTTGAGTCTCGACCGATGAGAAGAGCGTGACCCACTGCTGCCAGCTTTGACAAATTGTCCTTATCTCTCTTTTATCCAATTAGAACGCATGAGTTAGAAAAGAATAGGAGAGGGGGCGAAAATTCATGTGATTGTCCCTGATCTATCCTTTTCTAACTTATGCGTTCTAATGGGAAAAGAGAGAGAAGAATGGATTCCTGAATCCGCCAGTGATAATATATCTACAAATTTCCAACATAATTTAAGGTAAATTGAGTATATTTCACGTTTGGTTTGGCAACATCGGCGTGGCTAACATAGCGTCGCGTCGCAAGTTTAGATGGACGGCAACGCGACGAGCGGACGGACAAGGCAAGATATTAAATATCACTGTTTAATTTAACAAACCGCGGTAAATTCCGAATGTTTAAATCGTCTCTACGCGTTCTGCCCTCGGGGGCTACTCCGTATCAGAATATAATCTCGGATCGAATCTATTCCTTAGTCTCGTGGTTACGTTTCCTTTTCGGAGATACGGGGTGATTTGAAAACTAGAGAAAAGGACACGTTTCGAAGCAAAATTAGGAACAATGAGACAGATTTCTACTAAAATAATGACCTGAATTCGAATCAGTTCCTGAAAAGGAACTACGGAAATTTTCAGGAGATTTCTGGTCTCTCTTACGTCGAGCTCTGGTCGTTTTAAACAGAACTTCTGGCGTTTAAAGTTTTCAACCTTGAATTTTGATTTTTTTTCATTGGCACTCCATCGCCACTTCCCCTTTTTACAGGCCCATTGTGAAATTCTGACATTATTTCGGACTTCTAAAACAATCCTCAAGCAACCCCAAAAATATCCCCCAAAAACGCTCATTTCGCATGCAATCTGGCAATATTGCATTTCGTCAATGTAAACCCATGCAAAATACTGGTATCGAGAGTATTACTGTACATCCATTAATTTGATATTGTTTAATAGTTTAAATCTACACGTTGCTAGATTACGCGCCAAACGTGCAAAGTCATCCAAAATTCAACCCTTTAGACTCTTGGCTAATACTCCGCCCCCCCCCCCCACCAAAATAACATTATTAAAGGAACTTTACCCCTTACAACCCTGACAACAAACCCTAACAACAAAAAAATGTCCATGAGTGGCCATGACACTTAATGCAAAAGAGCGGCCGTACTTTGAAGGGAGAAACAAATCCAAAACATAGGGAGCTCAAAAGGGTACGGCCGGGGGATTTCCAAA